>QVTF01005927.1:0-21287 GCA_003573665.1 Oxygymnocypris stewartii | reverse complement strand
AGAACATCCTAGCAACCGCCTAGCAACGCCTCCTAGCAACCACCAGAACACCCTAGCAACCGCACCTACGCCTAGCAACAACCCTAGCAACCGCCTAGCAACCGGGTGGTGTTTTTTGCCACTGCAAGCACCATTCACATTTTCTTCTGGAAATGTACATTCTAGTATTGTTATTACTATTCGCCCTGACCAAACTTCGGCGCGCTATCCTCCCGCAGTTTTTGCCACAGAGCCATGAATGAGGTGTCAAAACGTGCGGCCTAATCGGGAATGGTGTGCTATGACTTTTATAAGCGATCGGGGGTACGATGTTCGCCCCAGGGGCGAAATAGCGGCCAAAAAAAACGCATAGACTTAACATTGCGAAAAACTTTGACGCCTCATAGCTCAGAGAGTGGATTTCACAGAAATGTGAAATTTGCCACATTTGAAGAGGCTGGCAGGCTCTGTAGACCATACCTCAAAATGGGGTTAAAAGTTGCACCCTGGGGGGCAGGAGCGTCCCAAAGTTGCCCCATTGACTTTCTATGGTGTAGGACCTAGCAACCACCCAGAACATCCTAGCAACCGCCTAGCAACGCCCTAGCAACCACCCAGAACACCCTAGCAACCGCCTAGCAACAACCTAGCAACCGCCTAGCAACCGGGTGGTGTTTTTGCCACTGCAAGCACCATTCACATTTTCTTCTGGAAATGTACATTCTAGTTAATGGTGCTTGCCATTTAAATGGCAAAGCACATTATTGTTATTGCTCATACTTATTATTCTTCTTCTTCCACTTTTATTTCGGCGCGCTACTCCTCCCACAGTTTTTGTCACAGAGCCATGAATGAGGTGTCAAAACGTGCGGCCTAATCGGGGAATCGTGTGCTATGACTTTTATAAGCGATCGGGGGTACGATGTTCGCCCCAGGGGCAAATAATCGCCCAAAAAGTCCCATTGACAATGCATTGGGCAAACTTTGGCGGGTCGTAGCTCAGAGCGAGAATTTCGTAGAAACTTATGAATCACCACACTTGAAGAGGCTGGCAGGCTCTGTAAGACCATACCTCAAAATGGGGTAAAAGTTGCACCCCTGGGGGGCAGGAGCGTCCCAAAGTTGCCCCATTGACTTTCAATGGTGTAGGACGGCCCATGAAATGGGCCGTCCTACACATAGAAACGGCTTTGCAATTGAACATAACTCTGGATCACAGTGTCATAGAGACAAGGGGGCGGGCTCATTTGACTCAGACGACCAATCAGCATCTCAGGATCATTGTGAAGCTATCAAGCCACGCCCATAGCAACCATTTAGAGCACCTTAGCAACACGTCCCATAGACTTCCATTGAAAGAGATCAAAGGGATATCTCAGGATAGAAGTGTCATAGAAACATGAGGGTGGGCTCGTTTGACTCGGGGCAGCAAGCAGCCAATCCTGAATCACCTCAACACACACTGGCCACGCCCTAGCAACCATTGTCGACCACCTTAGCAACCAAAATTCACAGACTCATAGCTCAGAGAGTGGATTTCGTAGAAATGTGAAATTTGCCACATTTGAAGAGGCTGACGGGCTCTGTAAGAACATACCACACAATGGGGTAAAACTTGCACCCCTGGGGGGCAAGAGCGTCCCAAAGTTGCCCCATTGACTTGAAACCGCTTTTCAATTGAACATAACTCTGGATCACAGTGTCATAGAGACAAGGGGGCGGGCTCATTTGACTCAGACGACCAATCAGCATCTCAGGATCATTGTGAAGCTATCAAGCCACGCCCATAGCAACCATTTAGAGCACCTTAGCAACACGTCCCATAGACTTCCATTGAAAGAGATCAAAGGGATATCTCAGGATAGAAGTGTCATAGAAACATGAGGGTGGGCTCGTTTGACTCGGGGCAGCAAGCAGCCAATCCTGAATCACCTCAACACACACTGGCCACGCCCTAGCAACCATTGTCGACCACCTTAGCAACCAAAATTCACAGACTCATAGCTCAGAGAGTGGATTTCGTAGAAATGTGAAATTTGCCACATTTGAAGAGGCTGACGGGCTCTGTAAGAACATACCACACAATGGGGTAAAACTTGCACCCCTGGGGGGCAAGAGCGTCCCAAAGTTGCCCCATTGACTTGAAACCGCTTTTCAATTGAACATAACTCTGGATCACAGTGTCATAGAGACAAGGGGGTGGGCTCATTTGATTCAGACGACCAATCAGCATCTCAGGATCATTGTGAAGCTATCAAGCCACGCCCCTAGCAACCATTTAGAGCACCTTAGCAACACGTCCCATAGACTTCCATTGAAAGAGATCAAAGGGATATCTCAGGATAGAAGTGTCATAGAAACATGAGGGTGGGCTCGTTTGACTCGGGGCAGCAAGAAGCCAATCCTGAATCACCTCAACACTCACTGGCCACGCCCTAGCAACCATTGTCGAGCACCTTAGCAACCAAAATTCACAGAGGAATATCTTCCATTCTGAATGTCACAGAGGCGTGGGAGTTGGTTTATATCATTCATACTGACAAGAAGCCTTTGGAGTATCGTGATTGCTAGCTGCCAAGCCACTCCCTAGCAACCAAACAGAGTACCCTAGCAACCGTTTTGCAAGACCTATATCTCTGCATCAGAACATCGTATAGAGATGGGGGTTGGTTTATACATTCACACTGACTTTGGAGCTTCATGATTGGCAGCTGCCAAGCCACTCCCTAGCAACCAAACAGAGTACCCCCTAGCAACCGTTTTGCAAGACCAATATCTCTGCATCAGAACATCGTATAGAGATGGGGGTTGGCTCTTTTGACTCATGCTAGCAAACAGGACTTGCTACATGCTACACATGCTAGCAGTGAATAGCTACATGCTAATAGCGCTTAGCTAAGTGCTAAATCATGCCAATAAAATGCTACAAACTCCATAGTAACCATCTGTGACAACTACCAACCACCTAGTACAACATAGCAACCACTCAGATTACCCTAAATGCTAATAATGCTAACAACATGCTAGCAACATGCTAATCATGCTAGCAACATGCTAATCATGCTAAAATCATGCTAGCAACATGCTAATCATGCTAAAATCATGCTAGCAACATGCTAATCATGCTAGTAACATGCTAGCAACATGCTAATCATGCTAGCAACATGCTAGTCACATGCTAATCATGCTAGCAACATGCTAAAAACATGCTAATCACGCTAAAATCATGCTAGCAACATGCTAATCATGCTAGTAACATGCTAGCAACATGCTAATCATGCTAGCAACATGCTAGTCACATGCTAATCATGCTAGCAACATGCTAAAAACATGCTAATCACGCTAAAATCATGCTAGCAACATGCTAGCAACATGCTAATCATGCTAGCAACATGCTAGAAACATGCTAATAATGCTAAAATCATGCTAGCATCATGCTAGCAACATGCTACCAACATGCTAATCATGCTAGCAACATGCTAGCAACATGTTAATCACGCTAGCAACATGCTAGCAACATGCTAATTATGCTAGCAACATGCTAGCAACATGCTAATAATGCTAGCAACATGCTAATCATGCTAGCCACATGCTAGCAACATGCTAGCAACATGCTAATCATGCTAGCAACATGCTAGAAACATGCTAATCACGCTAGCAACATGCTAGCAACATGCTAATAATGCTAAAATCATGCTAGCATCATGCTAGCAACATGCTAGCAACATGCTAATCATGCTAGCAACATGCTAATCACGCTAGCAGCATGCTAGCAACATGCTAGCAACATGCTAATCATGCTAGCAACATGCTAGCAACATGCTAATCATGCTAGCAACATGCTAGCTACATGCTAATCACGCTAAAATCATGCTAGCAACATGCTAATCATGCTAAAATCATGCTAGCAACATGCTAGCAACATGCTAATCATGCTAGCAACATGCTAGTCACATGTTAATCATGCTAGCAACATGCTAAAAACATGTTAATCACGCTAAAATCATGCTAGCAACATGCTAGCAACATGCTAATCATGCTAGCAACATGCTAGAAACGTGCTAATCACGCTAGCAACATGCTAGCAACATGCTAATAATGCTAAAATCATGCTAGCATCATGCTAGCATCATGCTAGAAACATGCTAATCATGCTAGCAACATGCTAGCAACATTCTAATCATGCTAGCAAACATGCTAGAATAATGCTAGGAACATGTTAGCAACATTGTTAATCATGCTAGCAACATGCTAATCATGCTAGCAACATGCTAGAAACATGCTAATCACACTAGCAACATGCTAGCAACATGCTAATAATGCTAAAATCATGCTAGCAACATGCTAATCACGTTAGCAACATGCTAGCCATGCTAGCAACATGCTAGCAACATGCTAATCATGCTAGCAACATGCTAGCAACATGCTAATCATGCTAGCAAACATGCTAATCATGCTAGCAACATGCTAGTCACATGCTAATCATGCTAGCAACATGCTAAAAACATGCTAATCACGCTAAAATCATGCTAGCAACATGCTAGAAACATGCTAATCACGCTAGCAACATGCTAATAATGCTAAAATCATGCTAGCATCATGCTAGCAACATGCTAGCAACATGCTAATCATGCTAACGACATGCTAGCAACATGCTAATCATGCTAGCGACATGCTAGCAACATGCTAATCATGCTAACGACATGCTAGCAACATGCTAATCATGCTAGCAACATGCTAATCATGCTAGCAACATGCTAGCAACATGCTAATCACGCTAAAATCATGCTAGCAACATGCTAATCATGCTAAAATCATGCTAGCAACATGCTAATCATGCTAGCAACATGTTAGCAACATGCTAGTCACATGCTAATCATGCTAGCAACATGCTAAAAACATGCTAATCACGCTAAAATCATGCTAGCAACATGCTAGCAACATGCTAATCATGCTAGCAACATGCTAGAAACATGCTAATCACACTAGCAACATGCTAGCAACATGCTAATAATGCTAGCAACATGCTAGCAACATGCTAATCACGCTAGCAACATGCTAGCAACATGCTAATTATGCTAGCAACATGCTAGCAACATGCTAATAATAATAGCAACATGCTAATCATGCTAGCAACATGCTAATCATGCTAGCAACATGCTAATAATGCTAAAATCATGCTAGCATCATGCTAGCAACATGCTAGCAACATGCTAATCATGCTAGCAACATGCTAGCAACATGCTAATCACGCTAGCAACATGCTAGCAACATACTAGCAACATGCTAATCATGCTAGCAACATGCTAGCAACATGCTAATCATGCTAGCAACATGCTAGCTACATGCTAATCACGCTAAAATCATGCTAGCAACATGCTAATCATGCTAAAATCATGCTAGCAACATGCTAGCAACATGCTAATCATGCTAGCAACATGCTAGTCACATGCTAATCATGCTAGCAACATGCTAAAAACATGTTAATCACGTTAAAATCATGCTAGCAACATGCTAGAAACATGCTAATCACGCTAGCAACATGATAATGCTAAAATCATGCTAGCATCATGCTAGCAACATGCTAGAAACATGCTAATCATGCTAGCAACATGCTAGCAACATGCTAATAATGCTAATATCATGCTAGCATCATGCTAGCAACATGCTAGCAACATGCTAATCATGCTAGCAACATGCTATCAACATGCTAATCACGCTAACAACATGCTAATCATGCTAGCAACATGCTAGCAACATGCTAATAATGCTAGCAACATGTTAATCATGCCAGCAACATGCTAGCAACATGCTAGCAACATGCTAATCATGCTAGCAACATGCTAGCAACATTCTAATCATGCTAGCAAACATGCTAGAATAATGCTAGGAACATGTTAGCAACATTGTTAATCATGCTAGCAACATGCTAATCATGCTAGCAACATGCTAGCAACATGCTAATCATGCTAGCAACATGCTAACAACATGCTAATCATGCCAGCAACATGCTAGCAACATGCTAATCATGCTAGCAACATGGTAACAAGATGCTAATCATGCTAAAATATGATAGCAAACATGCTAGTCACTAGTATCTGTCCAGCGGAGTTTTGCCACTGCAAGCACCATTCACATTTTCTTCTGGAAATGTACATTCTAGTATTGTTATTACTATTCGCCCGACCAAACTTCGGCGCGCTACTCCTCCCGCAGTTTTTGTCACAGAGCCATGAATGAGGTGTCAAAACGTGCGGCCTAATCGGGAATCGTGTGCTATGACTTTTATAAGCGATCGGGGTACGATGTTCGCCCCAGGGGCAAATAGCCCAAAAAGTCCCATTGACAATGCATTGCAAACTTTGGCGGGTCGTAGCTCAGAGAGCGGAATTTCAGAAATTATGAATCACCACACTTGAAGAGGCTGGCAGGCTCTGTAAGACCATACCTCAAAATGGGGTAAAAGTTGCACCCCTGGGGGGCAGGAGCGTCCCAAAGTTGCCCCATTGACTTTCAATGGTGTAGGACGGCCCATGAAATGGGCCGTCCTACACATAGAAACGGCTTTGCAATTGAACATAACTCTGGATCACAGTGTCATAGAGACAAGGGGGCGGGCTCATTTGACTCAGACGACCAATCAGCATCTCAGGATCATTGTGAAGCTATCAAGCCACGCCCATAGCAACCATTTAGAGCACCTTAGCAACACGTCCCATAGACTTCCATTGAAAGAGATCAAAGGGATATCTCAGGATAGAAGTGTCATAGAAACATGAGGGTGGGCTCGTTTGACTCGGGGCAGCAAGCAGCCAATCCTGAATCACCTCAACACACACTGGCCACGCCCTAGCAACCATTGTCGACCACCTTAGCAACCAAAATTCACAGACTCATAGCTCAGAGAGTGGATTTCGTAGAAATGTGAAATTTGCCACATTTGAAGAGGCTGACGGGCTCTGTAAGAACATACCACACAATGGGGTAAAACTTGCACCCCTGGGGGGCAAGAGCGTCCCAAAGTTGCCCCATTGACTTGAAACCGCTTTTCAATTGAACATAACTCTGGATCACAGTGTCATAGAGACAAGGGGGCGGGCTCATTTGACTCAGACGACCAATCAGCATCTCAGGATCATTGTGAAGCTATCAAGCCACGCCCATAGCAACCATTTAGAGCACCTTAGCAACACGTCCCATAGACTTCCATTGAAAGAGATCAAAGGGATATCTCAGGATAGAAGTGTCATAGAAACATGAGGGTGGGCTCGTTTGACTCGGGGCAGCAAGCAGCCAATCCTGAATCACCTCAACACACACTGGCCACGCCCTAGCAACCATTGTCGACCACCTTAGCAACCAAAATTCACAGACTCATAGCTCAGAGAGTGGATTTCGTAGAAATGTGAAATTTGCCACATTTGAAGAGGCTGACGGGCTCTGTAAGAACATACCACACAATGGGGTAAAACTTGCACCCCTGGGGGGCAAGAGCGTCCCAAAGTTGCCCCATTGACTTGAAACCGCTTTTCAATTGAACATAACTCTGGATCACAGTGTCATAGAGACAAGGGGGTGGGCTCATTTGATTCAGACGACCAATCAGCATCTCAGGATCATTGTGAAGCTATCAAGCCACGCCCCTAGCAACCATTTAGAGCACCTTAGCAACACGTCCCATAGACTTCCATTGAAAGAGATCAAAGGGATATCTCAGGATAGAAGTGTCATAGAAACATGAGGGTGGGCTCGTTTGACTCGGGGCAGCAAGAAGCCAATCCTGAATCACCTCAACACTCACTGGCCACGCCCTAGCAACCATTGTCGAGCACCTTAGCAACCAAAATTCACAGAGGAATATCTTCCATTCTGAATGTCACAGAGGCGTGGGAGTTGGTTTATATCATTCATACTGACAAGAAGCCTTTGGAGTATCGTGATTGCTAGCTGCCAAGCCACTCCCTAGCAACCAAACAGAGTACCCTAGCAACCGTTTTGCAAGACCTATATCTCTGCATCAGAACATCGTATAGAGATGGGGGTTGGTTTATACATTCACACTGACTTTGGAGCTTCATGATTGGCAGCTGCCAGCCACTCCCTAGCAACCAAACAGAGTACCCTAGCAACCGTTTTGCAAGACCAATATCTCTGCATCAGAACATCGTATAGAGATGGGGGTTGGCTCTTTTGACTCATGCTAGCAAACAGGACTTGCTACATGCTACACATGCTAGCAGTGAATAGCTACATGCTAATAGCGCTTAGCTAAGTGCTAAATCATGCCAATAAAATGCTACAAAACTCCATAGTAACCATCTGTGACACAACTACCACCACCTAGTAACAACATAGCAACCACTCAGATTACCCTAAATGCTAATAATGCTAACAACATGCTAGCAACATGCTAATCATGCTAGCAACATGCTAATCATGCTAAAATCATGCTAGCAACATGCTAATCATGCTAAAATCATGCTAGCAACATGCTAATCATGCTAGTAACATGCTAGCAACATGCTAATCATGCTAGCAACATGCTAGTCACATGCTAATCATGCTAGCAACATGCTAAAAACATGCTAATCACGCTAAAATCATGCTAGCAACATGCTAATCATGCTAGTAACATGCTAGCAACATGCTAATCATGCTAGCAACATGCTAGTCACATGCTAATCATGCTAGCAACATGCTAAAAACATGCTAATCACGCTAAAATCATGCTAGCAACATGCTAGCAACATGCTAATCATGCTAGCAACATGCTAGAAACATGCTAATAATGCTAAAATCATGCTAGCATCATGCTAGCAACATGCTACCAACATGCTAATCATGCTAGCAACATGCTAGCAACATGTTAATCACGCTAGCAACATGCTAGCAACATGCTAATTATGCTAGCAACATGCTAGCAACATGCTAATAATGCTAGCAACATGCTAATCATGCTAGCCACATGCTAGCAACATGCTAGCAACATGCTAATCATGCTAGCAACATGCTAGAAACATGCTAATCACGCTAGCAACATGCTAGCAACATGCTAATAATGCTAAAATCATGCTAGCATCATGCTAGCAACATGCTAGCAACATGCTAATCATGCTAGCAACATGCTAATCACGCTAGCAGCATGCTAGCAACATGCTAGCAACATGCTAATCATGCTAGCAACATGCTAGCAACATGCTAATCATGCTAGCAACATGCTAGCTACATGCTAATCACGCTAAAATCATGCTAGCAACATGCTAATCATGCTAAAATCATGCTAGCAACATGCTAGCAACATGCTAATCATGCTAGCAACATGCTAGTCACATGTTAATCATGCTAGCAACATGCTAAAAACATGTTAATCACGCTAAAATCATGCTAGCAACATGCTAGCAACATGCTAATCATGCTAGCAACATGCTAGAAACGTGCTAATCACGCTAGCAACATGCTAGCAACATGCTAATAATGCTAAAATCATGCTAGCATCATGCTAGCATCATGCTAGAAACATGCTAATCATGCTAGCAACATGCTAGCAACATTCTAATCATGCTAGCAAACATGCTAGAATAATGCTAGGAACATGTTAGCAACATTGTTAATCATGCTAGCAACATGCTAATCATGCTAGCAACATGCTAGAAACATGCTAATCACACTAGCAACATGCTAGCAACATGCTAATAATGCTAAAATCATGCTAGCAACATGCTAATCACGTTAGCAACATGCTAGCCATGCTAGCAACATGCTAGCAACATGCTATGCTAGCAACATGCTAGCAACATGCTAATCATGCTAGCAAACATGCTAATCATGCTAGCAACATGCTAGTCACATGCTAATCATGCTAGCAACATGCTAAAAACATGCTAATCACGCTAAAATCATGCTAGCAACATGCTAGAAACATGCTAATCACGCTAGCAACATGCTAATAATGCTAAAATCATGCTAGCATCATGCTAGCAACATGCTAGCAACATGCTAATCATGCTAACGACATGCTAGCAACATGCTAATCATGCTAGCAACATGCTAGCAACATGCTAATCATGCTAACGACATGCTAGCAACATGCTAATCATGCTAGCAACATGCTAATCATGCTAGCAACATGCTAGCAACATGCTAATCACGCTAAAATCATGCTAGCAACATGCTAATCATGCTAAAATCATGCTAGCAACATGCTAATCATGCTAGCAACATGTTAGCAACATGCTAGTCACATGCTAATCATGCTAGCAACATGCTAAAAACATGCTAATCACGCTAAAATCATGCTAGCAACATGCTAGCAACATGCTAATCATGCTAGCAACATGCTAGAAACATGCTAATCACACTAGCAACATGCTAGCAACATGCTAATAATGCTAGCAACATGCTAGCAACATGCTAATCACGCTAGCAACATGCTAGCAACATGCTAATTATGCTAGCAACATGCTAGCAACATGCTAATAATAATAGCAACATGCTAATCATGCTAGCAACATGCTAATCATGCTAGCAACATGCTAGCAACATGCTAATCATGCTAGCAACATGCTAATCACGCTAGCAACATGCTAGCAACATGCTAATAATGCTAAAATCATGCTAGCATCATGCTAGCAACATGCTAGCAACATGCTAATCATGCTAGCAACATGCTAGCAACATGCTAATCACGCTAGCAACATGCTAGCAACATACTAGCAACATGCTAATCATGCTAGCAACATGCTAGCAACAAGCTAATCATGCTAGCAACATGCTAGCTACATGCTAATCACGCTAAAATCATGCTAGCAACATGCTAATCATGCTAAAATCATGCTAGCAACATGCCTAGCAACATGCTAATCATGCTAGCAACATGCTAGTCACATGCTAATCATGCTAGCAACATGCTAAAAACATGTTAATCACGCTAAAATCATGCTAGCAACATGCTAGCACCATGACTAATCTGCTAGCAACATCTAGAAACATGCTAATCACGCTAGCAACATGCTAATAATGCTAAAATCATGCTAGCATCATGCTAGCAACATGCTAGAAACATGCTAATCATGCTAGCAACATGCTAGCAACATGCTAATAATGCTAATATCATGCTAGCATCATGCTAGCAACATGCTAGCAACATGCTAATCATGCTAGCAACATGCTATCAACATGCTAATCACGCTAACAACATGCTAATCATGCTAGCAACATGCTAGCAACATGCTAATAATGCTAGCAACATGCTAATCATGCCAGCAACATGCTAGCAACATGCTAGCAACATGCTAATCATGCTAGCAACATGCTAGCAACATTCTAATCATGCTAGCAAACATGCTAGAATAATGCTAGGAACATGTTAGCAACATTGTTAATCATGCTAGCAACATGCTAATCATGCTAGCAACATGCTAGCAACATGCTAATCATGCTAGCAACATGCTAACAACATGCTAATCATGCCAGCAACATGCTAGCAACATGCTAATCATGCTAGCAACATGGTAACAAGATGCTAATCATGCTAAAAATATGATAGCAAACATGCTAGTCACTAGTATCTGTCCAGCGCCGAGTTTTGCCACTGCAAGCACCATTTCACATTTTCTTCTGGAAATGTACATTCTAGTATTGTTATTACTATTCGCACCTGACCAAACTTCGGCGCGCTACTCCTCCGCAGTTTTTGCCACAGAGCCATGAATGAGGTGTCAAAACGTGCGGCCTAATCGGGAATGGTGTGCTATGACTTTTATAAGCGATCGGGGGTACGATGTTCGCCCCAGGGGCGAAATAGCGCCCAAAAAAACACATAGACTTAACATTGCGAAAAAATTTGACGCCTCGTAGCTCAGAGAGTGGATTTCACAGAAATTTGAAATTTGCCACATTTGAAGAGACTGGCAGGCTCTGTAAGACCATACCTCAAAATGGGGTAAAAGTTGCACCCCTGGGGGGCAGGAGCGTCCCAAAGTTGCCCCATTGACTTTCTATGGTGTAGGACGGCCCATGAAATGACCTAGCAACCACCCAGAACATCCTAGCAACCGCCTAGCAATGCCCTAGCAACCACCCAGAACACCCTAGCAACCGCCTAGCAAAACCCTAGCAACCGCCTAGCAACCGGGTGGTGTTTTTTGCCACTGCAAGCACCATTCACATTTTCTTCTGGAAATGTACATTCTAGTTAATGGTGCTTGCCATTTTAATGGCAAAGCACAGTATTGTTATTGCTCATACTTATTATTATTCTTCTTCTTCCACTTTTATTTCGGCGCGCTACTCCTCCCACAGTTTTTGTCACAGAGAGCCATGAATGAGGTGTCAAAACGTGCGGCCTAATCGGGGAATCGTGTGCTATGACTTTTATAAGCGATCGGGGGTACGATGTTTGCCCCAGGGGCAAAATAGGGGCAAAATCAAACGCATTGACTTAACATGGCGAAAAACTTGACGCCTCGTAGCTCAGAGAGTGGATTTCACAGAAATGTGAAATTTGCCACATTTGAAGAGGCTGGCAGGCTCTGTAAGACCACACCTCAAAATGGGGTAAAAGTTGCACCCCTGGGGGGCAGGAGCGTCCCAAAGTTGCCCCATTGACTTAACATTGCGAAAAAATTTGACGCCTCGTAGCTCAGAGAGTGGATTTCACAGAAATGTGAAATTGGCCACATTTGAAGAGGCTGGCAGGCTCTTGTAAGACCATACCCTCAAAATGGGGGTAAAAGTTGCACCCCTGGGGGCAGGAGGGTACTAAAATTTGCCCCATTGACTTTCAATGGTGTAGGACGGCCCATGAAATGGGCCGTCCTTTCAATTGAAGCGCTTTTCAATTGAACATAACTCTGGATCACAGTGTCATAGAGACAAGGGGGCGGGCTCATTTGACTCAGACGACCAATCAGCATCTCAGGATCATTGTGAAGCTATCAAGCCACGCCCCTAGCAACCATTTAGAGCACCTTAGCAACACGTCCCATTGACTTCCATTGAAAGAGATCAAAGGGATATCTCAGGATAGAAGTGTCATAGAAACATGAGGGTGGGCTCGTTTGACTCGGGGCAGCAAGCAGCCAATCCTGAATCACCTCAACACACACTGGCCACGCCCTAGCAAACCATTGTCGACCACCTTAGCAACCAAAATTCACAGACTCATAGCTCAGAGAGTGGATTTCGCAGAAATGTGAAATTTTGCCACATTTCAAGAAGCTGACGGGCTCTGTAAGAACATAACCACACAATGGGGTAAACTTGCACCCCTGGGGGGCAAGAGCGTCCCAAAGTTGCCCCATTGACTTGAAACCGCTTTTCAATTGAACATAACTCTGGATCACAGTGTCATAGAGACAAGGGGGCGGGCTCATTTGACTCAGACGACCAATCAAGCATCTCAGGATTCATTGTGAAGCTATCAAGCCACGCCCCTAGCAACCATTTAGAGCACCTTAGCAACACGTCCCATAGACTTCCATTGAAGAGATCAAAGGGATATCTCAGGATAGAAGTGTCATAGAAACATGAGGGTGGGCTCGTTTGTCTCGGGGGCAGCAAGCAGCCAATCCTGAATCAACCTCAACACTCACTGGCCACGCCCTAGCAACCATTGTCGAGCACCTTAGCAACCAAAATTCACAGAGGAATATCTTCCATTCTGAATGTCAAGAGGCGTGGGAGTTGGTTTATATCATTCATACTGACAAGAAGCCTTTGGAGTATCGTGATTGCTAGCTGCCCAAGCCACTCCCTAGCAACCAAACAGAGTAACCCCTAGCAACCGTTTGCAAGACCTATATCTCTGCATCAGAACATCGTAGAGAGATGGGGGTTGGTTTATACATTCACACTGACTTTGGAGCTTCATGATTGGCAGCTGCCAAGCCACTCCCTAGCAACCAAACAGAGTACCCTAGCAACCGTTTTGCAAGACCTATATCTCTGCATCACAACATCGTATAGAGATGGGGGTTGGCTCTTTTGACTCATACTAGCAAACAGGACTTGCTACATGCTACACATGCTAGCAGTGAATAGCTACATGCTAATAGCGCTTAGCTAAGTATTAAATCATGCCAATAAAATGCTACAAACTCCATAGTAACCATCTGTGACAACTACTGACCACCTAGTACACCATAGCAACCACTCAGATTACCCTAAATGCTAATCATGCTAGCAACATGCTAGCAACATGCTAATCATGCTAGCAATATGGTAACAAGATGCTAATCATGCTAAAAAATATGCTAGCAAACATGCTAGTCACTAGTATCTGTCCAGCGCCGAGTTTTGCCACTGCAAGCACCATTCACATTTTCTTCTGGAAATGTACATTCTAGTATTGTTATTACTATTCGGCCCTGACCAAACTTCGGCGCGCTACTCCTCCCGCAGTTTTTGCCACAGAGCCATGAATGAGGTGTCAAAACGTGCGGCCTAATCGGGAATGGTGTGCTATGACTTTTATAAGCGATCGGGGGTACGATGTTCGCCCCAGGGGCGAAATAGCGGCCAAAAAAAACGCATAGACTTAACATTGCGAAAAACTCTGACGCCTCATAGCTCAGAGAGTGGATTTCACAGAAATGTGAAATTTGCCACATTTGAAGAGGCTGGCAGGCTCTGTAGGACCATACCTCAAAATGGGGTAAAAGTTGCACCACTGGGGGCAGGAGAATCCCAAAGTGCCCCATTGACTTTCTAGGGTGTAGGACCTAGCAACCACCGAAACATCCAAGCAACCGCCTAGCAACGCCCTAGCAACCACCCAGAACACCCTAGCAACCGCCTAGCAACAACCCTAGCAACCGCCTAGCAACCGGGTGGTGTTTTTTGCCACTGCAAGCACCATTCACATTTTCTTCTGGAAATGTACATTCTAGTATTGTTATTACTATTCGCCCTGACCAAACTTCGGCGCGCTACTCCTCCCGCAGTTTTTGCCACAGAGCCATGAATGAGGTGTCAATACGTGCGGCCTAATCGGGAATGGTGTGCTATGACTTTTATAAGCGATCGGGGGTACGATGTTCGCCCCAGGGGCGAAATAGCGGCCAAAAAAAACGCATAGACTTAACATTGCGAAAAACTTTGACGCCTCTTAGCTCAGAGAGTGGATTTCACAGAAATGTGAAATTTGCCACATTTGAAGAGGCTGGCAGGCTCTGTAGGACCATACCTCAAAATGGGGTAAAAGTTGCACCCCTGGGGGGCAGGAGCGTCCCAAAGTTGCCCCATTGACTTTCTATGGTGTAGGACCTAGCAACCACCCAGAACATCCTAGCAACCGCCTAGCAACACCCTAGCAACCACCCAGAACACCCTAGCAACCGCCTAGCAACAACCCTAGCAACCGCCTAGCAACCGGGTGGTGTTTTTTGCCACTGCAAGCACCATTCACATTTTCTTCTGGAAATGTACATTCTAGTTATTATTCTTCTTCTTCCACTTTTATTTCGGCGCGCTACTCTCCTCCCGCAGTTTTTGTCACAGAGCCATGAATGTGGTGTCAAAACGTGCGGCCTAATCGGGAATCGTGTGCTATGACTTTTATAAGCGATCGGGGGTACGATGTTCGCCCCAGGGGCAAATAATCGCCCAAAAAGTCCCATTGACAATGCATTGGGCAAACTTTGGCGGGTCGTAGCTCAGAGCAGAATTTCGTAGAAACTTATGAATCACCACACTTGAAGAGGCTGGCAGGCTCTGTAAGACCATACCTCAAAATGGGGTAAAAGTTGCACCCCTGGGGGGCAGGAGCGTCCCAAAGTTGCCCCATTGACTTTCAATGGTGTAGGACGGCCCATGAAATGGGCCGTCCTACACATAGAAACGGCTTTGCAATGAACATAACTCTGGATCACAGTGTCATAGAGACAAGGGGGCGGGCTCATTTGACTCAGACGACCAATCAGCATCTCAGGATCATTGTGAAGCTATCAAGCCACGCCATAGCAACCATTTAGAGCACCTTAGCAACACGTCCCATAGACTTCCATTGAAAGAGATCAAAGGGATATCTCAGGATAGAAGTGTCATAGAAACATGAGGGTGGGCTCGTTTGACTCGGGGCAGCAAGCAGCCAATCCTGAATCACCTCAACACACACTGGCCACGCCCTAGCAACCATTGTCGACCACCTTAGCAACCAAAATTCACAGACTCATAGCTCAGAGAGTGGATTTCGTAGAAATGTGAAATTTGCCACATTTGAAGAGGCTGACGGGCTCTGTAAGAACATACCACACAATGGGGTAAAACTTGCACCCCTGGGGGGCAAGAGCGTCCAAAGTTGCCCCTTGACTTGAAACCGCTTTTCAATTGAACATAACTCTGGATCACAGTGTCATAGAGACAAGGGGGCGGGCTCATTTGACTCAGACGACCAATCAGCATCTCAGGATCATTGTGAAGCTATCAAGCCACGCCCATAGCAACCATTTAGAGCACCTTAGCAACACGTCCCATAGACTTCCATTGAAAGAGATCAAAGGGATATCTCAGGATAGAAGTGTCATAGAAACATGAGGGTGGGCTCGTTTGACTCGGGGCAGCAAGCAGCCAATCCTGAATCACCTCAACACACACTGGCCACGCCCTAGCAACCATTGTCGACCACCTTAGCAACCAAAATTCACAGAGGAATATCTTCCATTCTGAATGTCACAGAGGCGTGGGAGTTGGTTTATATCATTCATACTGACAAGAAGCCTTTGGAGTATCGTGATTGCTAGCTGCCAAGCCACTCCCTAGCAACCAAACAGAGTACCCTAGCAACCGTTTTGCAAGACCTATATCTCTGCATCAAACATCGTATAGAGATGGGGGTTGGTTTATACATTCACACTGACTTTTGGAGCTTCATGATTGGCAGCTGCCAAGCCACTCCTAGCAACCAAACAGAGTACCCTAGCAACCGTTTTGCAAGACCAATATCTCTGCATCAGAACATCGTATAGAGATGGGGGTTGGCTCTTTTGACTCATGCTAGCAAACAGGACTTGCTACATGCTACACATGCTAGCAGTGAATAGCTACATGCTAATAGCGCTTAGCTAAGTGCTAAATCATGCCAATAAAATGCTATAAACTCCATAGTAACCATCTGTGACAACTACCAACCACCTAGTAACACCATAGCAACCACCCAGATTACCCTAAATGCTAATCACGCTAGCAACATGCTAGAAACATGCTAATCACGCTAGCAACATGCTAGCAAACATGCTAATCATGCTAGCAACATGCTAAAAACATGCTAATCACGCTAAAATCATGCTAAAATCATGCTAATCATGCTAAAATCATGCTAGCAACATGCTAATCATGCTAGCAACAGGCTAGCAACATGCTAATCATGCTAGCAACATGCTAGCAACATGCTAATCACGCTAAAATCATGCTAGCAACATGCTAATCATGCTAAAATCATGCTAGCAACATGCTAATCATGCTAGCAACATGTTAGCAACATGCTAGTCACATGCTAATCATGCTAGCAACATGCTAAAAACATGCTAATCACGCTAAAATCATGCTAGCAACATGCTAGCAACATGCTAATCATGCTAGCAACATGCTAGAAACATGCTAATCACACTAGCAACATGCTAATCACACTAGCAACATGCTAGCAACATGCTAATCACGCTAGCAACATGCTAGCAACATGCTAATTATGCTAGCAACATGCTAGCAACATGCTAATATAATAGCAACATGCTAATCATGCTAGCAACATGCTAATCATGCTAGCAACATGCTAGCAACATGCTAATCATGCTAGCAACATGCTAATCACGCTAGCAACATGCTAGCAACATGCTAATAATGCTAAAATCATGCTAGCATCATGCTAGCAACATGCTAGCAACATGCTAATCATGCTAGCAACATGCTAGCAACATGCTAATCACGCTAGCAACATGCTAGCAACATACTAGCAACATGCTAATCATGCTAGCAACATGCTAGCAACAAGCTAATCATGCTAGCAACATGCTAGCTACATGCTAATCACGCTAAAATCATGCTAGCAACATGCTAATCATGCTAAAATCATGCTAGCAACATGCTAGCAACATGCTAATCATGCTAGCAACATGCTAGTCACATGCTAATCATGCTAGCAACATGCTAAAACATGTTAATCACGTTAAAATCATGCTAGCAACATGCTAGAAACATGCTAATCACGCTAGCAACATGCTAATAATGCTAAAATCATGCTAGCATCATGCTAGCAACATGCTAGAACATGCTAATCATGCTAGCAACATGCTAGCAACATGCTAATAATGCTAATATCATGCTAGCATCATGCTAGCAACATGCTAGCAACATGCTAATCATGCTAGCAACATGCTATCAACATGCTAATCACGCTAACAACATGCTAATCATGCTAGCAACATGCTAGCAACATGCTAATAATGCTAGCAACATGTTAATCATGCCAGCAACATGCTAGCAACATGCTAGCAACATGCTAATCATGCTAGCAACATGCTAGCAACATTCTAATCATGCTAGCAAACATGCTAGAATAATGCTAGGAACATGTTAGCAACATTGTTAATCATGCTAGCAACATGCTAATCATGCTAGCAACATGCTAGCAACATGCTAATCATGCTAGCAACATGCTAACAACATGCTAATCATGCCAGCAACATGCTAGCAACATGCTAATCATGCTAGCAACATGGTAACAAGATGCTAATCATGCTAAAAATATGATAGCAAACATGCTAGTCACTAGTATCTGTCCAGCGCCGAGTTTTGCCACTGCAAGCACCATTCACATTTTCTTCTGGAAATGTACATTCTAGTATTGTTATTACTATTCGCCCTGACCAAACTTCGGCGCGCTACTCCTCCCGCAGTTTTTGCCACAGAGCCATGAATGAGGTGTCAAAACGTGCGGCCTAATCGGGAATGGTGTGCTATGACTTTTATAAGCGATCGGGGGTACGATGTTCGCCCCAGGGGCGAAATAGCGCCCCAAAAAAAACACATAGACTTAACATTGCGAAAAAATTTGACGCCTCGTAGCTCAGAGAGTGGATTTCACAGAAATTTGAAATTTGCCACATTTGAAGAGACTGGCAGGCTCTGTAAGACCATACCTCAAAATGGGGTAAAAGTTGCACCCCTGGGGGGCAGGAGCGTCCCAAAGTTGCCCCATTGACTTTCTATGGTGTAGGACGGCCCATGAAATGACCTAGCAACCACCCAGAACATCCTAGCAACCGCCTAGCAATGCCTAGCAAACCACCCAGAACACCCTAGCAACCGCCTAGCAAAAACCCTAGCAACCGCCTAGCAACCGGGTGGTGTTTTTTGCCACTGCAAGCACCATTCACATTTTCTTCTGGAAATGTACATTCTAGTTAATGGTGCTTGCCATTTTAATGGCAAAGCACAGTATTGTTATTGCTCATACTTATTATTATTCTTCTTCTTCCACTTTTATTTCGGCGCGCTACTCCTCCCACAGTTTTTGTCACAGAGCCATGAATGAGGTGTCAAAACGTGCGGCCTAATCGGGAATCGTGTGCTATGACTTTTATAAGCGATCGGGGGTACGATGTTTGCCCCAGGGGCAAAATAGGGGCAAAATCAAACGCATTGACTTAACATGGCGAAAAACTTTGACGCCTCGTAGCTCAGAGAGTGGATTTCACAGAAATGTGAAATTTGCCACATTTGAAGAGGCTGGCAGGCTCTGTAAGACCACACCTCAAAATGGGGTAAAAGTTGCACCCCTGGGGGGCAGGAGCGTCCCAAAGTTGCCCCATTGACTTAACATTGCGAAAAAAATTTGACGCCTCGTAGCTCAGAGAGTGGATTTCACAGAAATGTGAAATTGGCCACATTTGAAGAGGCTGGCAGGCTCTGTAAGACCATACCTCAAAATGGGGTAAAAGTTGCACCCCTGGGGGGCAGGAGGGTACTAAAATTTGCCCCATTGACTTTCAATGGTGTAGGACGGCCCATGAAATGGGCCGTCCTTTCAATTGAAGCGCTTTTCAATTGAACATAACTCTGGATCACAGTGTCATAGAGACAAGGGGGCGGGCTCATTTGACTCAGACGACCAATCAGCATCTCAGGATCATTGTGAAGCTATCAAGCCACGCCCCTAGCAACCATTTAGAGCACCTTAGCAACACGTCCCATTGACTTCCATTGAAAGAGATCAAAGGGATATCTCAGGATAGAAGTGTCATAGAAACATGAGGGTGGGCTCGTTTGACTCGGGGCAGCAAGCAGCCAATCCTGAATCACCTCAACACACACTGGCCACGCCCTAGCAACCATTGTCGACCACCTTAGCAACCAAAATTCACAGACTCATAGCTCAGAGAGTGGATTTCGCAGAAATGTGAAATTTGCCACATTTCAAGAAGCTGACGGGCTCTGTAAGAACATACCACACAATGGGGTAAAACTTGCACCCCTGGGGGGCAAGAGCGTCCCAAAGTTGCCCCATTGACTTGAAACCGCTTTTCAATTGAACATAACTCTGGATCACAGTGTCATAGAGACAAGGGGGCGGGCTCATTTGACTCAGACGACCAATCAGCATCTCAGGATCATTGTGAAGCTATCAAGCCACGCCCCTAGCAACCATTTAGAGCACCTTAGCAACACGTCCCATAGACTTCCATTGAAAGAGATCAAAGGGATATCTCAGGATAGAAGTGTCATAGAAACATGAGGGTGGGCTCGTTTGTCTCGGGGCACAAGCAGCCAATCCTGAATCACCTCAACACTCACTGGCCACGCCCTAGCAACCATTGTCGAGCACCTTAGCAACCAAAATTCACAGAGGAATATCTTCCATTCTGAATGTCACAGAGGCGTGGGAGTTGGTTTATATCATTCATACTACAAAGAAGCCTTTGGAGTATCGTGATTGCTAGCTGCCAAGCCACTCCCTAGCAACCAAACAGAGTACCCTAGCAACCGTTTTGCAAGACCTATATCTCTGCATCAGAACATCGTAGAGAGATGGGGGTTGGTTTATACATTCACACTGACTTTGGAGCTTCATGATTGGCAGCTGCCAAGCCACTCCCTAGCAACCAAACAGAGTACCCTAGCAACCGTTTTGCAAGACCTATATCTCTGCATCACAACATCGTATAGAGATGGGGGTTGGCTCTTTTGACTCATACTAGCAAACAGGACTTGCTACATGCTACACATGCTAGCAGTGAATAGCTACATGCTAATAGCGCTTAGCTAAGTATTAAATCATGCCAATAAAATGCTACAAACTCCATAGTAACCATCTG
>QVTF01005926.1:0-28205 GCA_003573665.1 Oxygymnocypris stewartii | reverse complement strand
TAGTGATGCACAAAAATTCTGGCAACCAAAAATATTCAGCTAGAAGAAATTGACAAATGTCAAATGTTTTTTACACAAATATTCAGCCTCCTTCACTGACCCGTTCATAAGCCATTAATAAACATGCGTATTTGTACAGTAAGAAATAAAAGTAGTATGTAAACAAAGATTATTTCAGGTCTAATACACCACCCATTTCAATCCAATCGTAACTCCATTCTGATCAATCTCCATCACATTGAGTGCGGTGTTTACATTAAGGCTTTTCAATCTGACTGAGCCATAAATCCGATTTATAACAGATTGTTTGAGTGCATGAAAATGTAGCTAATGACATTTATTAGCGTTTCTACAATTGCATGTGTGTATTTAGTGCACAATGTGGATAAGCTACAACAGGTAAACGTGTTAGCTTTGTGGATGCAATTTACAGTGCATAAATATTTTGTGTACTTTTTTGACTGAAATACCAAGAGAAAATACCAAAGAACCGTTTCACCAACCCAATTATTCAACATAAATGTAACTACCGAAACATTATTTTTGTGGATAAATGATCAATTTAATTCCGTTTGCAATATTTCCATGAAACATTTATTTAGTTGCAACATGATCTGGAACACAACCTTAACCCTGCAGCTAAATCTCCTCGTTTTTTTTGTCCAAAAAGCTGTCCTTCTTAAGACTAATTGTAATGACAAGTATGAGCTTTCGTGGAAAATGAAAGTAATTGCAACAGGTTGATTCAGACAACTTGGCAAAAGCAGGAGGAAAAAATGAACTTAACATGTAACTTAAAGCATGAAAGCAGACAACCCCAGGGCCTAGACAAACACATGAATAAGTGAAGACGACATACCAATGCATGAGGCCTAATGTGAGAATGTATGTGCAGGAATGACTGATTATCATAAACAAATAGAAATGGGGGCAAACATATATCAGTTTGAGACCAGACAGACCTTGGCAACTCCGACTCCTGTGAAACGGGCCTCCAGAAGCTCCTGCCTGCGAGGGTCCAAGCTGTGCAATTCCTCCATCATGGCTGCGAGAGAGAGGAAGAGAGCGTGCATGACATAGTGATGCTGACAGACTGATGGGACAGTAATGTTTGTAACATGTTGAGTCATGTGTCCCCATTACATGTTTTCCAGAGCATTCTGAGATTCATGACTCAGCCTCCCTACCACCAGTCATTAACTCACTCCCACCTGAAGCCATATCCTATAGATAACCTGAGAGAAAAAACACCATGATCATGCAAGATCTTCACAGATCAATTCATGCCAAACCACATGCAACACGTGACCTGCGCTGCATTTAACAAAGAAACATTGATTTTTAATTAATCAGACTTGTTTTTGACCAGAAAACAACTGCAATCAGTGCAAAATAACACACTACGGTTAATAAGATCTGAGATAGTGGCTGAGGAGAAAAAACAACACATACATGCACAATGTTACCTGAACAACTCTAACGTTATATAACGTTAACGTTACATCCTAACTAACCAGCCAACCAAACTACACAACGTTAGAGCAACCACCGATGTATGTGTTACTTAAATCTCATCCGTTGCACGTCCAACAGGATTTAAACACACAATTCAATGGAATCTGTAATCGCTTGTTCCAGTATATTGTATATTATTTCAGGATAACATGATGAATTGGCCTGGTTAATAAGTTATCATTCTGGCTCCATCATTAACATTAGTTGTATGCGATTGATTGAAATAACGGATAACTTACAGAAAATAGGAAGAAACTACCTTTTAAAGGACGAAAGGATCAAAACAAAATAAACTGCATCTAAATACCGTCTCAAAATCTCTTTACCCCTGGGTTTTGCTTCTATTGTCTGTCGTTTCTACACTGCCCTGCTAATTATTCTGCTAACGTTAGTCTTCTTAATCTGCCACATTTGTATTTATACCTGTTTTATCGGGGTCTTTTCTCCCTCCTGTCGTTTTATACGATGTCTTTTCTTCGACCGTTCTCCTCCTGTAGTCTCTCGTCTCGCCCTTCCCGTCTCAGACCGACATCTCAGCGCTAGGCCTCAGGCGAATCCCCGACCCTCGCCTGCGCTCGGTGCCTGCTGTGTCGCTAGGGGACGCCCGCTCCGCGTCCTACCATAGTCCGAGGACTGCGAAACTTCCGAGGCCTTGATCTCCCGAACCCACCTTTCTCCGCTGGCCTTTTGCGATATCTATTTTCTACAAGATCTGAGACATGTGGTACCTCGCTGCAGATCCACACCTAACGATGTCCTATCCCAAATGACGCGATTCGCTTCGAAGTTAGTAAACTTCTGTCTTGTTTTGAGATATTTAGTTTCTCTAGTTTTTCTTCGCAGCTCTGGGTCAGCACCGAACCGGGATCAAGTCCTAGAATGATAAATCAGCTCTTTAAATTTCGTTCCACCCTAAAATCTCCTTTTACAAAGATTAGTTTATGTAGATGAAAAAATAATTTCCCCAATCAGGTTAGCGAAATCAGAATAGATGCGGTTATCATTTTTCTTTCAATGTAAACAATAATAGGTAAATCTCATATTTTCTCGTGAGATTGTGCAAGACATTTCTACCTTTCAACCACGCCCATTTACACTAACAAACACTTATCAATGAAAGGAAAAGTCAATTAAATATTCTTCTGTGTTCTTATCATAGAGCTTAAAGCAATGCACATGCAGCTTTATTAAATAAAATATTGCCAACTATACTGTGGACAAGTTTTTTTTTGCAGTCAAATATTATGAAATAAAGCCTATAAAACCTGAAAGGTGTCCTGTATTATTGTGATGACCTGGATTATTGCTATATTACCTCTATTGGTACCACATATCAAAGCATGCGCAAAATGTAAATACAGATACAATGAAAATGTATTTACTACAATAAAGCGTGAGTCACTTTTAATAAAATAGTCTGATGACTAAAACAATTTTGAAGTTCACATTTGATTTATTCGTTTACATTTATCCAGTTTGCAGAGATCCCTTCTGAAATTACGTTTTATTTAGTGATCCCAAAATGAACAATAATAATTAATTAAAAAGCCATATATTAGCTTGGTAGCTGATAAAGGAGAAAACAGATAAAAGATTATAGTCTGAGACAGGCTTTGTTTTAATACATCATGTAGTTTATTTATATGTTTAAAAAAAAACATCCTTAAAAACATCACTCAGTGTGATACTCAGAACGTTTCAAGTCCTCAGGTGCATCATGGGAACTCTAGTCCTCCGTAAACATTCCCAAGTAGGCTGCATAAGTCTCATAAAGGTCAGGGCGTTCAGCATGTTCAATCACATCTGTAAACAATGCGATCCTCCATGGTGTTGTGACCCGAGACCCAAATCACAATATTCTTATGGTTCAGCCCAGATGTTCTCGATCCCTCCAAATAAGTCTTCATTCTAAGTGTGTGCCAGGACCTTGCGATACTTGCACTGTACCCAGACTCTGTACATCGTCAGCTGCTTTCCTCGGTTCACCTGTAGGCGCCGGTCCACCATGTTCTGAACCTTCTCAAGGCCAGCACTGGAGAACAGATCATGCAGCTCATCTGGAGGAAAATGACCAAATTCAGACAAGAAGCCATGCAAATGAGTGGCATCCTTTTACTGTAGTATTATTTCATAATTACCTTTTCATGACATATAGTGCAACCAAAGTGTATTCATCAAATAGCGTTTTAATACACAAGTGTACAATGCAAGTCTAAACGTGCATTTACCTTGTGTGAAAAAGTAGACGCGTGTTCCATCTCCTCTAACGTAGAAATGTTCAGACAAGCACCTGCCTGATTAAGAAAAGAACAAGCAATTAGGTTTTTGTTGTATTTAAGATTATTACCATATCAGCTTCACAGGCTTTTACGTGGCATATAGAGATTAAACATTAAACCAAATGCAAACAATACAATTACTACAAACATTTCAATACATTTAAAGCTGCCCCCGTAAATTTTGCTCTTTGTCACCATCTAATGTTTGAAAATCTGTAATTGCAGTAACTTGTGAGTCGGCAGAGCTCCAGTGGATGCATCTAATGTTTGGAGGTGAATGTGTAGCTGTCAGTCACTGCACCGGTGTGGATACTGTACTTAGGAATCACAGATTAGTCTACGTCTAGGAATATATGACCCAAATAAGAATTTTCACCGTATATTGCCATCTGAGCATGTAACAAGTGTGCCATGTTTGTTCTGCCCAACTGAGGAAAAAAAAAAATTACATTAAATCGTAGGTTTAGGGGTGAAGATGGGTGTGTTTAAGGATCAGGTGGTGGAGACGGGTAGGTTTAGGGGGTGAAGATGGGAGTGTTTAAGGATCAGGGGGTGGAGACGGGTAGGTTTAGGGGTGAAGATGGGTGTGTTTAAGGATCAGGGGGTGGAGACGGGTAGGTTTAGGGGTGAAGATGGGTGTGTTTAAGGATCAGGGTGTGGAGACGGGTAGGTTTAGGGGTGAAGATGGGTATGTTTAAGGATCAGGGGGTGGAGACGGGTAGGTTTAGGGGTGAAGATGGGTGTTTAAGGATCAGGGGGTGGAGACGGGTAGGTTTAGGGGTGAAGATGGGTGTGTTTAAGGATCAGGGGGTGGAGACGGGTAGGTTTAGGGGTGAAGATGGGTGTGTTTAAGGATCAGGGGTGGAGACGGGTAGGTTTAGGGGTGAAGATGGGTGTGTTTAAGGATCAGGGGGTGGAGACGGGTAGGTTTAGGGGTGAAGATGGGTGTGTTTAAGGATCAGGGGGTGGAGACGGGTAGGTTTATTGGTGAAGATGGGTGTGTTTAAGGATCAGGGGGTGGAGACGGGTAGGTTTAGGGGTGAAGATGGGTGTGTTTAAGGATCAGGGATGGAGACGGGTAGGTTTAGGGGTGAAGATGGGTGTGTTTAAGGATCAGGGGGTGGAGACGGGTAGGTTTAGGGGTGAAGATGGGTGTGTTTAAGGATCAGGAGGTGGAGACGGGTAGGTTTAAGGGTGAAGATGGGTGTGTTTAAGGATCAGGGGGTGGAGACAGGTAGGTTTAGGGTGAAGATGGGAGTGTTTAAGGATCAGGGGTGGAGATGGGAAGGTTTAGGGGGTGAAGATGGGTGTGTTTAAGGATCAGGGGGTGGAGACGGGTAGGTTTAGGGTGAAGATGGGTGTGTTTAAGGATCAGGGGGTGGAGACGGGTAGGTTTAGGGGTGAAGATGGGTTTAAGGATCAGGGGGTGGAGACGGGTAGGTTTAGGGGTGAAGATGGGTGTGTTTAAGGATCAGGGGGTGGAGACGGGTAGGTTTAAGGGTGAAGATGGGTGTGTTTAAGGATCAGGGGGTGGAGACAGGTAGGTTTAGGGGTGAAGATGGGAGTGTTTAAGGATCAGGGGGTGGAGACGGGTAGGTTTAGCGGTGAAGATGGGTGTGTTTAAGGATCAGGGGGTGGAGACGGGTAGGTTTAGGGGTGAAGATGGGTTAAAAGATCAGGTGGTGGAGACGGGTAGGTTTAGGGGTGAAGATGGGTGTGTTTAAGGATCAGGGGGTGGAGACGGGTAGGTTTAGGGGTGAAGATGGGTGTTTTTAAGGATCAGGGGGT
Organism: Oxygymnocypris stewartii; assembly: GCA_003573665.1. NCBI lineage: Eukaryota > Metazoa > Chordata > Actinopteri > Cypriniformes > Cyprinidae > Oxygymnocypris > Oxygymnocypris stewartii. The sequence goes on along the minus strand of QVTF01005926.1, from coordinate 22,623 downwards.
GGAGACGGGTAGGTTTAAGGGTGAAAATGGGTGTGTTTAAGGATCAGGGGTTGGAGACGGGTAGGTTTAGGGGTGAAGATGGGAGTGTTTAAGGATCAGGGGGTGGAGATGGGTAGGTAGGTTTAGGGGTGAAGATGGGTGTGTTTAAGGATAAGGATCAGGGTGGAGACGGGTAGGTTTAGCGGTGAAGATGGGTGTGTTTAAGGATCAGGGGGTGGAGACGGGTAGGTTTAGGGGTGAAGATGGGTTTAAGGATCAGGTGGTGGAGACGGGTAGGTTTAGGGGTGAAGATGGGTGTGTTTAAGGATCAGGGGGTGGAGACGGGTAGGTTTAGGGGTGAAGATGGGTGTGTTTAAGGATCAGGGGGTGGAGACGGGTAGGTTTAACGGTGAAGATGGGTGTGTTTAAGGATCAAGGGGTGGAGACGGGTAGGTTTAGGGGTGAAGATGGGTGTTTTTAAGGATCAGGGGGTGGAGACGGGTAGGTTTAGGGTGAAGATGGGTGTGTTTAAGGATCAGGGGGTGGAGACGGGTAGGTTTAGGGGTGAAGATGGGTTTTTTAAGGATCAGGGGGTGGAGACGGGTGGGTTTAGGGAGAAGAGTGGTGTGTGTTTAAGGATCAGGGGGTGGAGACGGGTAGGTTTAACGGGTGAAGATGGGTGTGTTTAAGGATCAGGGGGTGAAGACGGGTAGGTTTAGCGGTGAAGATGGGTGTGTTTAAGGATCAGGGGGTGGAGACGGGTAGGTTAGGGTGAAGATGGGTGTGTTTAAGGATCAGGGGGTGGAGACGGGTAGGTTTAGGGGTGAAGATCTTTTCTGGCTTCCCGTACCGGCGCCTTGGCCAAGGCCGTCTGGATAACCACCCTGAGAGAGTGATGGAGTTGGACTCTCTTGCTCCCTTCCCCCGATCACAGACATTACCCCCCTCCCCCATTCAACTGCCTCTGTAACGCTTTGTACCGCCACTAGGGCGAGCAGGTCTGAGACGGCGCCGTAATAAATGGCACTGGACCGGATGGCTGCTTGCCAGAGCTGGATATGTTCCCCTGTTGCAATGTCATGTGTTTATGGTATATGTGCTTTTGTGCTGAGGTGTTTTTTTTGTTAGTTTTTTCTGTTCTCAGACTGTACTCCAAATGGAGCATAGTCTGGGGGTTAAAAAAATTTTTTTTCCTCCTCTCTCTCCTCATGTAAAAGCTGTATTTTTCTAAATACCCTGTCTCCTGTTCTGTCTACCCCGTTGTCATATGTATGTTGTGTATGTATGGACAGGTTGATGGCTAATTTCGCTGGTACTTGTACTAGTGACAATAAAGGGCTACTACTACTACTACTACTACTACTACTACTACTAAGATGGGTTGTGTTTAAGGATCAGGGGGTGGAGACGGGTAAGTAGGTATAATTTAAGGTGGGAGGAGTTGGATCTGGATCCAACCTCGCCCCTTGCAACTTGTGCTCTGCAGTGAGGACCATCTCATTAAATCTAACGATCAGTTAGCTCATATCACATCAAACCATGCAAAATATTATTATTGTTATACTTTATTCTCAAATTATTATTGTTAACAACATCAGCATTGCGTGACAATGAGTATAGTGTGTATATTTCAATTTCTGTTAAGTCTAATATCTAATTGTCATACCATTCTAATTTCATATTAATGCATTTTTTAACCCAAAAAGCAAACTATGCTTCTTTAAAATACAAATTCCTGAGTAATCCCAGGCTATCTGTAATCGTAACCATATTTAAAACTGGAATATAATTAAATTTCTTTCATAAAAACACATCCTTTCTGGATCACAATCCGCCATCAGAATGATATGTTTAATTATTCTAGCTGCTGTGAGAAAAGGCTATAAACGTTCATCCACCTGCAGGATCCTCACGTGCGATAGCCTTGTAGCTGGGATGACTTCTTTATGTTAACAGACGTGACCTAATGATGCAGTGCCATGCTCGAATCTCCCACGAACACCTACCCGTGCACTCAAATTAGAAAACATTACTATAAGCTAACCGTTGTGAATCGGGCTAAGGCGATAGTTTTGAACACTGGCTGGTTATGTACGGTCTCAAATATTGATTTAGGATAATGTTTAACCAAAAAAAAGTTATGGACTGCAGTTTTAAATGTAAATTGTTCCCCACTGTACTTAGGGCAGTCAAATGGTTAATCGGGAGTAATCACATCCAAAATAAAAGTTTGTGCACATAAAATATGTGTGTGTGCCGTGTATATTTATTATGTATATATGAACACACACATGCATGTATATACTAGGGATGGACATTTTTGGCAATTTCTCATTTCGAACACATTCTAATAAAATAAAGGGACATTGTTAGCTCCTTGTTAGCTGTACCTGTTACAGTACATAAGATTTCACTTACCACATAAACAGAGTAAGGAGAGATGAGGATGATGAAGAATGATTTACAGATCCTGAGCAGCACTGACAAGCGTCTGATCTTGTGAAATGTGTGGTAAGTACTGGTGCTCCATAATATAAACAGAGTTTGTGCATCTGAACACAACTCTTGAATCTGAAACTATAACACGATCGACTGATCATTCAAAAGCAGTTTCAATGCCTCGTGTATTAATAACGGTGCGTTTTATATACAGTATATTTACCGACGATATAACTGCGAGAGAAAGTATTTAAATATATATTTTCTCCCTGTGTTTCCTTGATGCAGATGAGTGGCACTGTGAAACAGCCAATCAGAGCAGAGCTCAACATTAAGCAGCATTGTGAAACAGCCAATCAGAGCGGAGCTCATTATTATTCATGACCCTGCCAAATAAGCCAATAACAGACCGTTTCATTCTAGGGAGAAATCGTAGGGTTGTAAATGGACATGTAAAATCGTTTCTGGATATTTTTTGCCCTTATCTAAGCCACATGCCTTCTATGTAGATATCAGAGAACCATTTAAAATACTGTATCAATGCATCCTATGGCACCTTTAAATAAGTATAAATATATATATGTAATCAGTTTATTTTGGATGTGATTTCTTGCGATTAATCGTTTAACAGCCCTAAAGTACTTGATAATTGTTCAAGTTTCTCTGGGTCCATCCTACAAAGTTTGCCGTGATAAAAATCACCGTATTATGAGATTAAAACTGCGATACTTACATTTTCTACAAACAGACACTTTTACTTAGTGCATTTTCAAGTGTTTCAAACACAATGCAAGACAACCAACTGCAATCCAGACATGACCAACAGATTGAAAGACAGACTTTTCACATGTATCATCTACCTTTTTTGAAACGAAGCTGTGCCATGTCATAGCGGCCATAGTCTCTCAATAACAACACTCCTCCAGGTTTCAGCAGTCGTGCTAATCTATTAATACAGTTCTGCATCCTGAAAGAGACGGATTAACAAGTTCATAGATTGTAAGTAGTCAACATCAAGAGAGCAGATGATAATATGCAAGGGATAATGCAGATTACTCTGTTGTGTTTATTTTGTGAAAACATACTATACATTACCCTACTTTTACATGGTTACATATTGAATAAACTGAAATGAAATAGTTGCTTTGAGTTAAACATTTTCAAGAAGAAAGATTGATATGAGAGACTGTTCAAAAATCTGAAAAGCTATTTAAACTGCAACAATAATTAACAATAAAGATTAAAATGAATTAAAAATTTTAATTAAATAGAAATTAAAAAATGTAAATTGTTGTAATTATTTGATAATAATGAAGTCCACATAACAGCTATAATGATAAAAACAATATCGTTGGAATCACTTTCAGAACACTTTTCTTTTCCAGTTGAATAACAATAAAAACACCGACAGCCAATCAGCATCCACCTTTAAAGAGCGCAAGCATTTAAAGTGTTACATGACAAAACTGCAGGCCGTGCTTATAATAACCAGACGTTATAATGTGCTGTGAGGAGACTAATATCTTTATCATCACAGTTATATGTGTAAATGGGCCTTAATGGTGACCAAGCAAAATCACTGAACAGAATAACAACTTATGATTATGATCAAGATTACATAACGCCTACCTATGGGTGTGTGATATTGACAAAAAATAATATCTCAATATTTTCTAGAATTTTATCGATTACGATAATAAGATGTAATTTTGCTGAGTGTGTTATTGAGCTGGTATCTTAAGGACTGCTGTGGACCGCTGACTCAAAGTTTTTGATATTATTCATAATCTTTGTGGCGGTCAGCTCATACTGATAGAAAATCATCTTTTCTAATAAGTTTAAACAGATTTTTTTACATTTTATGGGCATTTTTAACTATAAAGACATTTTTTTCTAAAAGTGTCCATTATCTTTTGTGTCAAATTCTTACATTTAATCAGTGAATTAGAATAATAAGACTTTTGGGCTGTTACCAAACAAATTAAATCAGTATCAACAAAATTATGAAGCTTAGGAAACATTAGGAAACACAGAAATCTGAAGTGTCATTTAGATGTGTTTACCACGGTTTAATGCAGGACATGAATGCTTTTAACCCGCAATTATATATCCATAAATAATATTTTGATGTATTAAACATAAAACGTTGAATACTGATATTTGAAATCATTTGAAAGTGATAAATGTGTAAAATAAATAGACTTTAGTTTAGATGACAACTACTTGATTCTCTAATCCCATTACAGTATTTTTCACAAATAAAGAAATGTTTAAAATACATATAAATTAAAAAAAGAAGCACTGAAACCAACAGGCCTCTTAATAATCTGGGATGTTTGTGTGCATTGAGAAATGTATTATTATAAAAAAAAAAGAAATAATGTCAAGGTGACACTCATTTTGCATTCAGTTCACATGCACCGACCGTCACGCAGACAACACACACTCATGCAGGATCATACAAACACACACTTCACAAGATCTCACAGCTAGATTCAACGAAGTCTGCAAGCTTTGAGAAATTAAATGGTTATTAGACATTCAAAGATCTGTTTAAATTAATGCGTATTTGTTGAATGCTGATGGTTAACGAGAAAGTATTATGTTTGCTTTGCTATTACTAGTTATTTAAAATCAATCGTTGCAATACTTTTTTTGTATAACTTTTAATTCCCTTGTTTATCATTCGAATTATTTGACAGACTTCGATCCCTATAGAGAACTGTGCAGTCATAATAAAAGTCCCGCATCAAACACATCGACTAAACAGAAAAACGTATCAGCCGATGCAAATATTTGAAAAGTGTCAATATTTCGGTCGACCACCGCTTCTGGTGTTTGCGTTGTAATAAAAAATACAGTAAAAAATATGTCAGTTTATCTTTTTGAGTGTTTTTTTGCCATTTTATTTAAGATTATATTAGTATAACTTAATTTAATAATTTTAAGACTTACTGGGAAAGTTCTTTTAGTTAAGAAGCACTCTTTTAAAGGTTACGTGCTTGATTTTATTCGTCACTGCTCACCCACATTAACACTCACTTCTGAGGATGCAGGGCGGACAGCACAAATATGAGGACAATGACGTCCAGACTGTGGTCTGGTAATGGATACTCTGCAGACGCATCACTCATATCATGGACGAACGCATGACAGCGCGACGGGTCATATTCAGGATTTGACTGCAGCAAAAAACAAAACAAAAATGAAACATGCATACAGATCAGCTATAAAATGCATAACGCAGATTTCTTAATTAAAAAAATATAATGAAGCTTCTTGTCACTTACTTTGACAAGGTCAACAGCCGTGCTGGAAAAATCACAACAGTTAATAAAGAGTCCTGGGTCACTGTAAAGCAAAAATAAAAGAAGTTATTTCACCTATGTGAGTGGCAAACACTGCGGACAGGTCTGGTTGGTTTATATCTGGACTCACTTGTTGGTTTTTAAGATAGGAAAGACCGTATTGCCTACTCCACAGCCCACCTAAAGACCCCCAAAACCACACACACACACACACACACACACACACGAGAATGAGCATATTCAGAGGCTGGGGATTGCTACTGACAAGGCTTTCATTTTCATCAAGGGTTTCCATAACAGGAATACTTGACCCAAAAGTTAAAACCATCATCCTTTACGTACTCTTTTTCCATATAATTAAAGTGAACGGTGAGTACAGCTGCCACTGGTCACTATTCACTTTCAGTGTATTTCATGTTCTTCAAAAATATCTCCTTTTGTGGTCGATGCCAGAATGAAAAAGAGGGCAAGTAAATAATATGACAGGATTTTTGGGTGAACAATCCTTTTAAACGTTTCTACCGTATTTAAAAACAAAAGCAATCACCTCCAGGATGCGATAGGATGCAGCGGCTCCGGGACATCCAGTCGAGGGGACATCTTCACCATCGAACAGATTCTGCTCCGCGTCTCGTGGAGGCTTTCGTCGAGGGGCCAGCTCAGGAAACTCTGTAAACAGCCAGTGGCGATCCTTGAAGAAGCGGTTCTCGTGAATAGTGTAGAAATCGTTCCAGTACTCATTGGCCTTTTTGTCAAACTCTTCTGACGGAGATACAAACAAAGAGAATATTTAACACCCCCAACAAAAGGATGAATTTAAACAGCATGCCTTTGTAAACAAGTAGGCGATCTACTGAACTAAAAATACAACTAAACAGAGAATGTCAAAACTAAGCACATTCATTTAAAATTAATAGCTTAAGTATACAAAATAAAAGCCAATTTCAATTATTAAATAGTACATAAATACTAATAACCTAACACTAGATAGAGTTTCATCAGGAACAACTGTCTATTTATAGCTTAATTTAATTGCATGTACACATCATTCAATTTTGACTATAAAGCAAACGTAGGCAGTCGATGGATGAACCTTGTTTTTCCGCTGGGAGAGGCTGACTGTTTTCCTGCACCTTTTTCTGTGCAGCCTCCTCCTGTTCTGCTGACCACTCCACATTATCCCTACAGGTGTTACACGATCACAAATATAATTTAACAATTACACGTCGATTAACTACAGCAGCACAGCACTGTTATATATCACACACAGAAGCTACAGATCTATATATATATATCTTGTTTTGCACTTTTCTTTATTCTATTGCACATTTTACTCTTTATTTCTCTTTTTTACCTATATATATGCTCTTGTGTGGTGTTACTTTTATATAATTTTTATTCTTTGCACTGTCCACTGAGCGGACCTGATTTGATCTACATTTCACTTCTGATTATACCCTGTATAATTTATTATGTGACAAAGAAACCTTGACCTTGAACCTTGCACTCTAACACAAGCACTTTAATTAAATCACTCAATATTATTTATCTTTTTAACGCCACAACATTTTTGGAGTTTTTAATTTTCCATTCGTTTGTTATCACCGTGATTCAACTAATAATATTGTTATTGGAGGTGAACATTAAGACATATTATAACTTACATTGAACATCAATTCATAGCTAATTAAATATTTCATTGAACACACACAGGATAATGTATATTCCCTAAATTTCATTATAATTTTTTCAATTAAAAAAACTAAACATATCAATCAAATCAAACTCGTAATTTTCAGACAGCGTGTTATTTCCAGTTATTTCTGTAACGTTACTACATACGCATTTCCTCCTCTGGTGTAAAGAGAAGGACTCCTCTAAAAACCTAAGACAAACCTAATAGCTCCTTGGTGAATTTAGCTTGGAAACGCATTATATAAGGCTTTAAACCCTGCCGAAATGTCCAGACAAAGCGAGTGGCGAGCTGACAGCATGCATCGGTCAGAAGTGTATCGGGAGTGAGTGAATGAGGCAGATAATAACACACCACGCGTTGTGCTGAAACACCTGCCGCGGGTCTGTGAGGAAGCGAGTGCCGAACTGCGGTCGTGTCTGGGGCTCGGCGGCACTCTCTGTGGCTCCACCAGCGGTTCCTGGCATGTCTTCTGCGGAGGGAGGTCCAGCAGCGGCAGCAGGAGCCGCCATGATCAGTCACGCGAACCGGAATGCACGTGCTCTTCAGTGTCAGGCTCTCCGCCCGGTTCAGGAAGTATCGCCCCCCTATCGGCCACTCTCAGACAGTCTCACTCCGTTGCGACAGGGGTTTTATTACTTTATTTACTTTACCGGTGACACACAGGGAGAACAAAAAACATGGCATAAAACATAAGCATCATATTCATATGAAAATGAAGTAAAATTGTAATATTCTATTATATAATATAATGGATAACTTACGACACTCACAAAACTCATAGCATTTAAAATACAGAATCATATATTAACTAATTATTTATAAGTTAATATATAATATTAAATAATAAAATTTATTATTTAGTGTTAATAGTAATGCTATTTTTCTTTCATCACAATACCACATTTAAGTTGAATTATGGGGTAAATATTTTTTTTTGTTTGTCATTTTTGGTTTTAATGATGGCATTAGCATCTAACAACTGGCTTCTGGTAATTTATTAATATATTTCAGATGTTTCTTTATTTTTCGTACTCTAATCAACATTTTTCAAACAAAGCGTGTTTTCTTTGGACATTAGTTTTAACTGGCTTCCATTTCACAGATTAATTTAATTTAACATAAATATACATTGCACATACACTCACTCGCCACTTTATTAGGTACCCCTTGCCAGTACCGGGTTGGACCCCCTTTTGCCTTCAGAACTGCTTAATTATTCGTGGCATAGATTCAACAAGGTGTTGGAAACATTCCTCAGATATTTTGGTCCATATTGACATGATAGCATCACGCAGTTGCTGCAGATTTGTCGGCTGCACATCCATGATGTGAATCTCCCGTTCCACCACATCACAAAGGTGCTCTATTAGATTCAGATCTGGTGACTGTGGAGGCCATTTGAGTAAAGTGAACTCATTGACATGTTCAAGAAACCAGTCTGAGATGATTTGAGCTTCGTGACACTGGTACACATGGTACACTGTAGTCATAAAGGGATGGACATGGTCAGCAACAATACTCAGGTTGGCTGTGGTGTTTAAACAATGCTCAATTGGTACTAAGGGGCTCATAGTGTGCCAAGAAAATATCCCCCGCACCATTACACCACCACCACCAGCCTGAACCATTGAGACAAGGCAGGATGGATCCATGCTTTCATGTTTTTGATCTGAATGTCGCAGCAGAAATTGAGACTCATCAGACCAGGCAACGTTTTTTCAATCTTCTATTGTCCAATTTTGGTGAGCCTGTGTGAATTTTAGTCTCCGTTTCCTGTTTTTAGCTGATCGGAGCGGCACCCGGTGTGGTCTTCTGCTGCTGTAGTTCATCTGCTTCAGGGTTCGACGTGTTGTGCGTTCAGAGATGGTCTTCTGCATATCTTGGTTGTAACGAGTGGTTATTTGAGTTACTGTTGTCTTTCTATCATCTCTAACCAGTCTGCCCATTCTCCTCTGACCTCTGACATCAGCAAGGCATTTTCATCCACACAACTGCCGCTCACTGGATATTTTCTCTTGTTCGGACCATTCTCTGTAAACCCTAGAGATGGTTGTGCGTGAAAATCCCAGTAGATCAGCAGTTTTCCAAACAACCATTCCACGTTCAAAGTCACTTAAATCCCCTTTCTTCCCCATTCTGATGCTCGGTTTTGAACTTCAAAAAGTCGTCTTCACCACATCTAGATGTCTAAATGCAGTGAGTTGCTGCCATGTGATTAGCTGATTAACAATTTGTGTTACCAAGCAATTGAACAGGTGTATGTAATAATGTGGCCGGGGAGTGTGTATATATATATATAAATAATTTCATATAAAATGTGGTGATGTTTACATTTCATGTTGGGTATCTTTTTATTTTCAATTCTGCATGATCAAACTATAACTAAGGAAAGTTTTACCAGAATGTATTTCTGAAAGTTTGGTAGGCCTATACACTTTTATACACTAATATGACAATTTAGACAATCAAATGCTATTAATTCACAGAAAATGAACATCAAGATATCAAGTGCTGCTACCATCTGTTGGGGTTTCCTGTGGCATCACGCACACACGCACATGCACACGCACACGCACATTCACAGACACACACACACACACGCACGCACGCACACACACACTCACATACGCACGCACGCACACACACTCTCACACACATACACACACGCACACACACACTCTCACACACATACACACACACACACACACACACACACACACATACCCAACAGAGCTATTAATACATTTTAAGACAGCACCAGAGAACCTCCTGCTGTCATGGAAACAACAGTTCCAGAACCCTGCTGTCATGGAAACAACAGTTCCAGAACAGTTCAGCGAAACTCCAGAAGCAAGTGCATGTTTTGTATCTATGGCAACAAAAGTTTCCGAGGCAGCTGCAGTGTTTATGCAACAATGTGTCAAAATAAGCCTGCAAGCAATAAAAAGGTTTTTTTTTTTTTTTTTTGACACTTCATGTATTACAAGGCGGTCATTCTTCATATTCATGCCAAGTCGAAGAGCGTTCCAATTAGAACAATCTTTTCTAAAAAAATCTTTGCTCTATGGGCTTTGACACTTTATGCATTAATGAACCCACTTTCGATTGCTTACGATCGTTATCTGTGCCTGACTGGGATATGACAGTCCCCACCTTTCCTCTTCAAACTCAGCATATTCACAGCAGTCATGAACAGTTTCCACATGAGTGAAAGCAGCCCCAGCACCAGTCATAGAGAGACCACCATGACATCAGGACACTTAGGACAAAACAATAGCCCAGCAATGACAGTTTGGGATGTATACAGCAGTTCATAAGAGAGTCATATATGACAATGAGAGATTATGAGCAGAGTGTCTCACAATAATATCTGACAACTTCATGGCACATCACTAGTCTCTCTCTCACCCACTTCCTTCCTCTCATCTGATTATTTTACAGTGTAGAGAAAGGATAGTCACTAAAAACATTTAGGGTATTATTGACTTCCACTAGAAAGTTCATTTGTATAGAGAGTGAGTGACTTTTTATGTTCTGAAATGTGTCTGTTTTTAGTTTTGATTAGTTTTTTGGCTGCTTAAATGCATTAAACTTTGATAGCCTAAAAAGTAAAGGCCTGTAGGATTATTGCACCATAAATAAATAAATACATACATACTTGTTCATCAATGGATCCTCTGAAGTGAATGGGTGCTGTCAGAATGAGAGTCCAATCAGCTGATAAAAACATCACAATAGTCCAGAAGTAATCCACACGACTCCAGTCCATCAATTAATGTGCAACGAAAAGCAGCATGTTTGTAAGAAACAAATTCATCATTAAGGGACTTAATTTTCAACTATCGCTTCTCGTCAAAATTCGAATCCATAATCCATAATAATGCTTCCTCCAGTGAAAATGTCCATCTACATTTGTACTCTCACATCAAAATCCACAGACATTGTTTAGAACGGTTCAGGACTGTTTTCGCCTCTAAACAGTGCTTGATCTGTGCATGTTTCTCTCCTTATTCAGACAACACAACTTTTTCACTGGAGAAATCAATGTTTGAGAGGACTCATATTTTATTTGTTCGAGTATTTGTTTCTTATAAACATGCACCCTGTTGAAAAAGCAGCATATGGTGGTTAGGTATGTTTTGAAGCACGGTAGCTGGTTTGAGCTGGTTTAAGCTGGTCCTGGTTATGAGCTGGTCCTGAGCAGGAGCAAGTTGTTTAGGACCAGTGGTGGGCAAAGTACACAGATCAAGTACTTGAGTAAAAGTACAGATACGTATGATAAAATATTACTCCAGTAAAAGTAAAAGTACTGCTTTTTCAATTTTACTCGAGTGAAAGTACAAAAGTACTCAATTTTTTATGTACTCAAGTAAAAAAGTACTGATAGACAGATTTATTTTGCAATTTTATATAGACTACTTTATTAAATTTTATATTAGCACATATTTTTATAATCCTACTGCCCCAAATACCTGGGTTTTTCCCAAAATAACCACTATATAGAGTCAAGATATATATTTTGTTGATATGGACTACATTGATGAGAGTGATGTAGTAATGTTCACTGTGAAGCTTACACTGCCATGTACCTGAGAGAAAACAGATTTCACCATCTAATCTTCACCAGTAAGAAAAAAGTGTTTTAGAACTTGTTGTTTTGCAGAACGTCAGTTATATATGACATGAGAATTAGGCCTGAAATTAGGAAGAACATTTTAAGGAAAATCTAATTATATTTTCATAATGATTTTTTTTCTTCTCAAACCTTGTCTGTGGTGTAAAAACACCCCTGGCCAAATGCCCCCAGAGGGCATCACTTCCCACTCTGATAATTACTGTAGTTACTATGTTCTGAACATCACATCCTTTCTTTTTCCCTCAGATGGATCTATCTAGGTGGCTGAATAAAGATATTTGGACTTTATATCTAAAAACTTCCTCAACTTAGCACCAGCAAGCTTGTTAGCTAGACAGCTAGCATCAGCTAACAATATTTACTTATTTTCAGTATGGTTATGAATAAACATTCATATCTGTCTACTCGGCTAGTTGATCTAAACAATATACAAATGTATACTGTTGATAAACAATATAAAAACAGACGTCACATAGGTCTAAATGCATAGCATTTTAATAAAACTGCTAACGTTACAGCAGCGGGGAATATGAACGTGCATGAGTTATTTTATTTAATCGGTGTTATTTTAATGTTTGTTGTTTGACCTAAAATATAACGTTAGAGACACTGATGTTGATCTGTCTGCATTCAAGCATTTCAGTGGGCTTAAATAGATCACAGCAGATTTAGTTCACAAACAACTGACAGTTTTGACCTAAATATTATTTTCAGTTACAATAATTAATCCCCAAAATTCGACATTAGTAACTTACTTTTCGCAGCAGTTGTTGCGCGCCTGCGCGCGCGCTCACAAGATCTCCCGGTTCTTTACTCGTGAGTTCAGTTCACTGAAGAAGACTCGCTCTGAACGGATCATTTGAATCAGTGAGTTTTCGACTCGAGAACAGCTGCAATCGGATCATTGCAGTTCGTGAATGAATTGTTTGTTGCGATTTGCGAACCGAGGTTCATTGAAAAGAATCAGTTTGTTCATGAATCAGACACCGCTTCTGCGTCTCGGAGCACGTGATGTATTATAAGGAGTAACGATATGTTTTATGAAATGTAGTGAAGTAAAAAGTACGATCTTATGCTTTGGAATGTAGTGAAGTAAAAGTAAAAGTTACTCAAAATAAAACTACTCCAGTAAAGTACAGATACTTGAAAAATGTACTTAAGTACAGTAACGAAGTTGTTTTACTTCGTTACTGACCACCACTGTTTAGGACCAGCACATGACCCGCTTAAACAGCTCAAACAAGCTGCCGTGCTTCAAAACATACCTAACCATGCTGTTCTTTTTTCCTCCACTAGACATTGACTGGTGCACTGGAGTCTTTTGGGTTATTATGTGATGTTTTGAACTCTCGTTCTGATGGCATTCGTTCACTGCAGAGGATTCATTGGTGTTTTGACATCCAGTTATGACCAGACTCTCACAGATAAACAGCTGTGAGCTGATTAACTCCCTGTAATTAGGAGCTGCTGGTTTGAGTTGCACAAGATGTAATTTGTGTCTTAGTTTTTGAAATGCTTTTTCTCACCACCTGTTTGTACGAGTCACAGATAAAGTGTGTGCTATTGTTGCCTCATGCGCGGATACTCCCATCTAGAAGATCCTCGGCAAACCCCAAAGAGACACGAATTATCAAAGAGTAGTTCAAATGTACACATCATTATAATTTAAGCTTTATGGTTGTTGGCTGTTATAATGGCTGTTACATCCATGCAGAGAGTGCAGATATTTGTAATAGCACTACCAAAACTAGCCTAGAAACATATGTAACATCTAAGTCAGAGGTAAATGCTTAGAATTATATATAATTTGATCTATTAACACGATTGCATTATGTGACCAAGACACCCAAGATAAGACATTCATGACTCAGCTTCAGTACTTCCTTCACACTTACCTAACAGAGGCATGGAGAAACACATCTAACTTCCTCCTGAAGCCTTCAGCATAAGTCAGATCTGTGAAGCATGATTTGCATTTGTTAGTCAGAGGCAGATGGGCTGAAGATCTGAAACTAATACCTTTACGTCTGAAGCAGCCACCACAGCAGTGTCTTACACAAGCATATTTCCTGCGAGTCACTACAGGTGTTTGTTTGTTTGTGTTTATCACCTCCTGAAAGGACCAGGCACAGGTCAGATTGATCGACAGACAATCTTCACAGTCAATCAATCTTCTGGCAAGTGCAAAAGATAGACCGATAAAGAAACTGGAAGTAGAATCTGTCCCTATTTCTACAAAGAGATATCTGATAAGTCGCATGCATTCCAGAATTTCACATAGCTCTTTCTAAATGACTCAAAGAAATGGGATTTTATTGGAAAATTGTCACTGGGAAAGGTAATATCTGATTGGCAGGAATTGATTTAGTGGTATGTCCCTCAACTTGTTCTTTTCATGTTGCATACAGAGAACAGGAAATCGTAAAAGCAGTCCCATTCTTTAAAAGTGTTATGTTGTTGTTGTTTTGGGCCACAACCCCTTATGATAATTTCAAAGTATTTCAACACAACACACTGCACACAGGTCACCAAGTTAGAGCTTTAATCAGGATCAAACATAGAAATCATTCTTTATAGAAGACACTTTGATGCAGAAAATTACTGTAGAGTTGTAAACATTAGATTTATGTCAAGGTTTCGTTAAAGGTGACTTTATCCACCAATACTGCCACCAAATGGAATAGCAATAATAATTACTGTTTTCAGAAGGGTTTCCCTAAAACAAGCCACAGTGAGGGATATGATATTTTTGTCTCTGTATATTAGCGGATAAAAAAAGAAATGAAAAAGTTACACACATCACCTTAAATAAAATGATATCACAAGAATGCTAGTTTAAAACTACTTTAAGATACAGCAAGTGAATGCCAGCAGTGCTAAGAAATGTACAGTAAGAACAGAACAATTTTACAGTCACACGCTTCATAATGAATTAAAAAAACGTTATGTGTAACACATATAAAAGAACATTTACTGTTGTTGTTAAATAGTTCTATCATCAGGAAAATGAAAATGCAACATAACAGTGCTGTAAGTGGAAAAAAGTACTTATTAAAAATGAGTTGTTAAAATGGTAACTGAAGTCTCATTAAACATGTTTACACTGTAACTATAATTGTCACCTCCTATTATCCTGCTCTGCATTTCTCATCTTATAAGATGAAAGAATATCGTATTATTACAATATTTACATTAGAACAATAGAGAAATGACAGGTAAAAAATAGGTTGCATTGCATTGGCCAAAATATACACTGCTGTTCAAACGTTTCGGGTCAGAAAGATGTTTATGTTTTTGATGCATATGCTTACCAAGGCTGCCTCCAAAAAAAGGAACATTTTGTAATTTTAAATAAAAGTATATGAGTATTAATTCCTTAAAAAAAAAACACACACATACTGACCCTAAATATTTGAACAGTAGTGTGTTTTTTATCATCTAATAATGTTTAGGTATATTCTGCATTAGTCACCACAGGTCTAGATAGAGCTGAACCCAGCTGTGATTGGCTGAGTCGTGTGCTGTTGAGGTGGTGTCACTCTTAACTGCCACGGTATGCTACGTTTTGGAAGGTGCTGGTGGCTCCTTTGTAGAGCGGATTATTAGCCTAAAAAATGAGGGAGATTTTCATTAATGACCAGAGCTGCAAAACTCATATATATAAGTAATAAAAACATCTATAATTCCCACTTTGACCACTCGATGTCAAGATTGTGTTGAATGATGTTTTATATCCTGATTATTGACCTAAATCATATCACATAGGACCTCTGTGATTCTATGAGTCATTTTGGCTGAGATTGAAATGGTTAGACTGTGCATACTGAACAGTTTGAGAGGAAGTAAGACTAATATTAAAATGCTGATAAGACTTAACATGTTGTGGTTGGTTAAGCACCACACAAATAGTCTAAATGCGAGTCTTACCGCTTCCCACTTAGCCCTGGATTTCTCCTCCTCAAACTTGGCAAATTCACGACGGTCATAAAAGGTGATCACAAGCTTCAACACCAAGATCGCAGCCAGTCCCAGCAGCAGGATCGCACCGGCGACCGAAAGAGCGACCACCAAGGCATCAGGACCCTTAGGACACTCTGAACATAATCAGCAATGACAAAAGATTGATTCTTAAGAAAAGTCCATATTCTACATTCAGTTTCCATTTGAAGCGATCTCTTCAGTATCTACTAACTGTAACAGAAGTACAGCCGGTCTCCTACCCATCTCTCAGAGACACAGAGTCTATCAGCATGAGACAAGTTTGACAGCTACATGTCACACATGTCTCTGTGCCCCATCTCTCCTCTCACCTGGTTCTTTAACAAGATAGAGGAAGGATTTTCCGCTGGCGTCCTCATAATACTGGAAGTTCTGAACACAGTCGTCCTCATCCTTGTAGCTGCAATTCACGGAGTTCTTCTCATGAAAGACTGGAGAGAACAGATTATAACTAACTCAACAACTGAACACAATACGCTGTTTGAAAAACTAAAGTCACATATATTCATAAATAAATTAACCTTTGGTAAACAACGGATATACTGCAAATATGTACTATAGATTAGATGTAAGATGTGTATGTGGCCTGGAGATGTATTATTCTGCATTTAGAAAGAGTGTTTCCTGTGGCTCAGTGGTGGAGCATTACTTTAGCAGCGCAAAGGTTTGTGGGTTCGATTCCAGGGAACACATGTACTGACAAAAAAAAATTTATAGCCTGAATGCACTGTAAGTCGCTTTGGATAAAAGCATCTGCTACATATGTAAATGTACAGATTGTATAGATTCGAAATATAAACTTCCATTCAAAGTGTGGGGTTGGATTTATGTTTTATGTGTTAATAGTGACATTAATAATGGCACAAAATAATTGATAAGCAAGTTCTTTTTAAACTTTATATTCATCAAGTAATCCTTAAAACATTTCCTCACAACTGTTTTCAGCAATCGATAATAATAATAAACGTTTCTGACCGTCTGAATAATCATGTGACACTGAAGACTGGAGTAATGATGCTGAAAATTTAGCTTTACCACCAAAGGAATAAATTACAATTAAATATCTATTCAGAATAGAAATAAGTTTACAGCATTAGCTGTTTTATTACTGTATTTTGATCAAATAAATGCATAGACATATCATAAAAACATAAAATAATTACCACCCCGAAAATTTAAATGGTACTGTCATACCCTATAAGGATTTACATAGGCTACTGCAGTTGGGAGATATGTATTATGGATTGGTCGGAGGTAGAGATTACCCAGCTCATCCCACCAGCACAATCTCATCTCTGCAGACGTGATTGCAGTTCGTTCTCATACAGATCCCCTCTCTTATAAATGTTTACACGCCACACACTCCCTGCAGAAACACACATAAATCCACTTTAAAAAGCACCTAAAAATACTTATTCTCTCTCGCAGACAGACAGACCGAGACAGACAGAGACAGACAGACAGACAGACAGACGCATAGACAGACAGACAGATAGATACAGCGAGACAGAGACAGACAGACAGACAGACAGATGCATAGACAGACAGACAGACAGACAGACAGATAGATACAGAGAGACAGAGACAGACAGACAGACAGACGCATAGACAGACAGACAGACAGATAGATAGATACAGAGATACAGACAAGCAACCAGACAAAAGACAGACAGACAGACAGACATACAGATGCATAGACAGACAGATGCATAGACAGACAGATAGATACAGAGAGACAGACAGACATACAGACAGACAGACAGACAGACGCTAGACAGACATACAGACATACAGAGACAGACAGACAGACAGACAGACAGATGCATAGACAGACAGACATATAGATACAGAGAGACAGAGACAGACAGACAGACAGACGCATAGACAGACAGACAGACAGATAGATAGATACAGTATACAGACAAGCAGACAGACAGACAGATAGATACAGAGAGACAGAGAACAGACAGACAGACGACAGACACAGACAGACAGACAGACAGACAGACAGACGCATAGACAGACATACAGAGAGACAGACAGACAGACAGACAGACAGAGACAGACAGACAGACAGACAGACAGACAGACAGACAGACAGATAGATAGATAGATAGATACAGAGATACAGACAAGCAGACAGACAGACAGACAGACAGACAGATGCATAGACAGACAGATAGATACAGAGAGACAGAGACAGACAGACAGACAGACAGACAGACGCATAGACAGACATACAGACATACAGAGACAGACAGACAGACAGACAGACCGAGAGACCGACAGACCGAGAGACAGACAGACCGACAGACAGACAGACAGATATATATTTCATTCTCACAAACACAGAAAAAATGCACACTCACTTTTTGATGGTGGCAGGCGTCTGGGCAGGTGGGACACTTCTCACAGGTTGATCCATAGGCTCCTGGTTGTGTGCACTCACAGACGCCACACACGCAGGTGGCCACGGCCACTTACACAGCATTCCTCCGCTCCCCATGCAGGTCGTCTGTGCGGGGTCGAACAGTCACAGCTCTCGCCGGACCATCCGGGGCTACAGTGACAGGTGCCACAGTTGCACTCGCATTACCTGACAGAGACATCAAACAAATGTATGGCTGTTAATGACCAATGGGAAAATATGGTGTTCATGAAGTTCAACCAAATTTAGCATTTAAAAAACTACTATATCCAACAACTTCTCCATTCATACAATAGCTTTTGTGACCAGAATTTATGTTCACTGTTAACCTTTGCAATATACATCATGGAAAAATTAATTTGAGAGCTGCCTGCTTGAGGAGGAAAGATTTGGCACAAAATGAAGGCTAGTAAATATTCATAAAGTCTTCAGCAAAGCTGAATTTTTAGCAGCCATTACAATCTTCAGTATATCACAATGATCCTTGTTGAAAACAGTTATGCTGCTTAATATTTCTGTGGAAACTATGACACGTTTTTATTATTCTCTGATTAATATAATGTTCCAAAAACAGCATTTTTTTGTCTAATTACAGTATATGTTTCTTACTGACCTGAACATTTTCAACAGTAGTGAATAAAAAATACATACTTAACAATTTTCCATACTAACTGTGTCAAATTTGAGTGAATAACGAAAAACAACTGACTAAATTAAAACTAACTTATTAAAGCAACACGGAATTCAACTCAAACATAAAACATTTCCCAAGCAAAACACATTCATTTAAAAACACAAGTGTAAGTGTGTTGTGTGTGTGTGTGTGGTGTGTGTACGTGTGTGTGTGTGTGTACGTACATGAGTATGTGCTTGTGTTTTACTGTGCGTATGTTTTATGTTATTTATACCCAGGGGCTATACTTGCTGACTGAGGATGAAACACCCACCCACCAACTCTAAAAATAATAAGATATTGTGAAAGAAAACAATTTTCACAAGGCAGTTAAACAGCAATATCTATCCACATTCTTCTGAAATTTTACTTTTCAAACTAATAATAATTTTACGCATTCGACTTGCTGTTGAACTGAAGCGAGAAGATGACGTGAGGCAACCGGACCCAAGCTTCAAGGCTAAGCAGGTAATGTGCACAGACATGTAAATCTGAAGATCATCTAATCAATCTAGCACATCTGAGTCAGACAGCTGCTTGGATCTACATCTGGATCAAACTGCCTAATAAGGTGAAATACTGTCCATGTGATGAACAAAAAGCTGTAAGTAAGAACAAAAAGCTGTAAGTAATCCTCACAAACACACAACGCAACATCTAGTGAAGCACAACGAGTCTAGGCATGTCTAACCTCACCTGAACATATTTGTCCTTTGGAACGGAGGCAGCTGAAGTCATCACATTCACAGTACGGGCCCCAAACCTTCCCAAAATCACTGGAGCGACAGGCACACTGGCCGCACACACAGTCCTCCGCGCCCACTACAAACCGGCGATGCTGGGTTGGGGCTGCATCTGTCTTGTTGGGTGGGATTATATTCACCATCGGAGCATTCACAGCGAGAGCCCAGTCGGCCCGGGTCACACAGGCACACGCCGCACTCCAGGGTACCGTTCCCATGATGACAGGACGGGCTGGCGGGCTCGGAGGACCGCTGACAGTTACACTCACAAGCAAGTCCACAGTCACCTGGAGGGTGTCTTTAAAGCCCATTGGCTTCACAATGAAGGTCCGGCTCTTCTCTTTGGGGCAGCCATAAAGTTTTGCCTCAATGCTAAATGAAACCTATGGAAGAGTAATGTAAGGGAAAGATAAAAAAGGTCATGGGTTCGATTCCCAGAGAACACATGATGTTTACATGTATAGAGGGAATGCAATGTACAGTGAAGGCCAAAATGACTAGAACACTTGGCATATTAAAGAGGTTTCAGTGTTTTGTTGAATTGGCCATTAGAATATCCATAAAACGAACTAATGCCGGAACTAACTGCAACAGAAGGAATCTGCTGGATCATTGAACATGATGGACCGACCTCCTCAAATTTGGGGTGAGTTGGAAAATAAACTGGACAGACCGTTTGTACATTCAAAGGAAAGCCTTTGGCTTGAGTCGCAGAAGGCATGGGATCACATTAGTGTTGATGTTCTCAGGAAGTATATTGACACTATTCCAGAGAGATGTGCTGCTGTAATTGCTGCAAGAGTTGGACATACCAAATGTGACCCTGGACCATAAAACCAGTCTTGAGTCGCTGGGGTATATTTGTAACAATAACTAAAAATACATCGTATGGGTCAAAATTATAGATTTTTGCTTTTATGCCAAAAATTATTAGGACATTAAGTCAAGATCATGTTCCATGAAGATATTTTGTAAATTTCCTACTGTAAATATATCAAAACTTCATTTTTGATTAGTATTATGCATTGCTAAGAACTTCATTTGGGCAACTTTAAAGGCCATTTTCTCAATATTATGATTTTTTTTGCACCCTCAGATTCCAGATTTTCAAATAGTTGTATCTCGACCAAATATTGTCCAATCATAACAAACCATACATCAATGGAAAGCTTATTTACTCGAAAAAACTGACACTTAAGACTGGTTTTGTGGTCCAGGGTCACAAATATTAAAGTTAAAAGTGAATAAAACAGTATAACTCACTTCATCTGATATTTGTTGTTCTCAAAGCAACCATCTGCATGTTTCATGAACATTATGAAATGAAATCATGTTTTAGAGGCAAAAAATATCAATATTTTCAGATCTGTCAGGTGTTCTAAACAATTTTTGCCACCTCTGTACGTAGCTTTGAATAAAAGCATCTTCCAAATGTAAATGTATTCCTGTAAAACAAGCTACTCTTCAGCATAATGTTAACCACAAAATCTTCAACACAAACTCTTTTAAATATCCAGCAAACCTTTTAAATATTCAGCATAACATAAAAGGTCTTTGCCTTGGCTAAAAACAAAATGCAGAAAAATGACACTTGTCCAATACAAAGCATGCAATTAACTAAAATCCAGAGCAAGAAAAAATGATTAGTGCAACGAAAACAATAATCCCAACACAAATTAAGTAAGCTTTACATATACAAGTTTTACATATCTAAGTAAACTGAACACAATACAATTGTGATAAAATGTTCAGCAATTGGGCAGCCATAGCTTATTTAATTGAGTAAACTGAACAATAAGCAAAAATACATGTTTCTAGTGTATGCACCAGGTGCTGACCATATCTCCAATTTTGAGTCCAGCGCAGGACTTGACGCCAGCAATGACCTCTCCACCCAGACATGTTGCGTTAATGAACAGAGATAACTCATCCGGCACACCCAGCAGCTCCAGCTCAACCTTAGACCTGATCTTCTACACAAACAAAAGGAGCAGAGATCAAAGGTCAGCCTCTCTGTAATTCTCTCTTTATTTGTAGTTTAAGCCCTACTTGACTGAAATGGCAAATATGTCAAATTAAAAAAAGCAAACACAGCCCTCCTAACCAACAAGTTCTCACAACCCAGGCTGTATTAAATTACTGGCAAGAGACGTACGGCATATGCATCCAGAATGAGTTGCACAACGTTTCCAGAGTCTCTAGAGAGCATCCCGACCGCAGAGCCAGGAATCAGCTCGCTGTAGTTCTGAGAGAATACAGGAAACGTGACAACACCCCATAAACATATATGAATGTCTGCATGATACAGACAGAGACATGCTGTATGTGTTTGACAAAAATATAGAAACTCACACGATATAGCGGCACCATAGTACTGGTTACCGCAAAGATGAGGTTGATGTTATTCTCAGATAACTTGTCGTGATCATACCAAGAGAAGGATAGTCCTACAAAACACAAAAAAAGACAAACGAGGAAAAAGGAGAAAAAAGAGAGAGAGAGAGAGAGAGAGGAGGGGGGGGGAGCGGGGGGGGGAGAGAGAGAAAGAAGAGAGAGAAGGAAGAGAGAGAAGGGAGAGAGAGAGAGAGGGAGAGGGGGAGAGAGAGAGAGAAGAGAAAGAAAAAGAGAGAGAGAGGAAAGAGAGAGAAAGAGGAGGGAGAGGGAGAGTCTTGCTGTCTCTCTCTCTCTCCCTCCCTCCTCTCTGTCTCTCTCTCTCTCCCTC
>QVTF01005925.1:0-28149 GCA_003573665.1 Oxygymnocypris stewartii | reverse complement strand
TGTCCCCCCATCATTCAGCACTATCAACCTGTACAGCAAGACTTCCCTTGCCAGTCTCAATGGTGGTCAAGGATTTTAAAGCCGCCAAGGCAAGGGCAGTTAGTACACTCCTCTTGTCTGAGGACGGGAGAAAGCCCATCAAATGTGGCAGAAAGTGGAAGCCTCAGCAATCCGTGATGGAAGCAGAATGCCACTAGAAGCACCAGGAAACCGTGGGCGTGGTATGCCAGGGACGCCTGGGCCTTGGACACTACAGTGAGAAGAGGTGGAGCAGAGCTGATGCCAGAGCCAGAAGAGACCTTGTGGTGCAAAGACTCCATGAATCAGCAGAGAAGGAGGAGTGCCAGGTGAAAGCAATCTGACTTGCCTCTCAGGGTCAATGGATGCAGTGGGACCAGGCACAGGAGCGACCGCTGTCGTGGAAGGAGCTGTGGCAGATCGACCAAGGGAGGTTGAGCTTTCTCCTGCGCTTGCTGACTGACCTGCTGCCAACACCAAGAAACATAAAGATCTGGGGCGGAGAGGAAGACCCATCATGAAACCAATTTGGAGCAGTCTTCTGTACACTGAACCACATCCTGACTGTTTGTCCAAAGGCATTGGCAGAAGGGCGGTACAGATGGAGGCAGGACAATTTCCTCATTGGAATTGACAAATGGGTGGAACAGCACCGAGTCAAAGCCAATAACATGCAGGCCCATCCGCCCGAAGCCATAACCTTTGTGAGGGAAGGAGACAAGGCTCATAAGACTGGCACGGTGGTCAAGAACCCACCCTCTTCCTTGCAACAAGCCTCTGACTGGGAGTTGAGAGTGGACCTGAGGAGGAAGCTTGTCTTCCCACAGGACGTGGCAGTGACCTCACTCCAACCAGATATGGTCTTGCTATCCAGGAGCACGAAAACCATCATAGTTGCTGAGCTCACGGTGCCCTGGAAAGAGAGACTAGCCACGTCCCACCAACTGAAAAACCAAGTACAAGGACCTGGTCGATGAAGCTGTTGTAAAGGGGTGGCATGCAACCAGCTACCCTATTGAAGTCGGCTGCCGCGGGTTCCCAGCAAAATCGGTGCGCTACTTCCTCCAGAGGTTGGGCCTTGATTTTATTTTCCAATGCTATATTGTTTGAGCAAGTGACTGATGAGTGAAATTTACTTGATTATTGCAGAGTAAACTTAAAATAGTTAAGTAGAAATTACTCATCTAACTGGTCACGTTAAATTTACATATGTCCTTTGCTAATTTTACATAACTTAGTTAAGTAGATTTTACTTAATTCCATACTTAAATTATTATAATTTAAATGTGTTTTGTCAAAATAAAAAATAAAAATGTCAAAACAAAAATTAATACCGTATTCTTTTTTTATCAGTGTTCTCTGATTCACGTCTGCTACCTTTATTCAAGTTTATCTCATGTGATGCAAGACAACAATACATTGAATGGACATCGACTATTTCACAGGCCTGATGATTGTGCACAAGCTATGCAGCTCAACAAACATTTTATAATCCCAATTTAATGATTCTAATACTATTTACAAGGGTGCGGTCAGGATCCATCAGCAAACACCGGTAAAACTGTCTTCAAAGCCATTAGCAGAGCGGAAAAGCACTCATCTGAGTCAACTCTTACACGATCAATAAAGCTCAAAGTGTCACTTAACAATCCACACAGAAACCTGATCTTATATTTGCAATTTGCGATCAAACACAATATTCAATAAAAATATGAGCAGCAAATGACAAATGAAATTGGGTTCACCACATGACTAGCACTCGAGTTTGTTTCCACCACTTTCATGCAATATCACGTATAATGTCAGCATAAACCGTGTGGGCCAAAATCAAGTTGTCACTCGTATATCCTCAAAAACATTTAAACCTTTGTTATCTGAATAATTAAAAAAGTGGTCAATTTATTTTTACTTGAAGCAACGCAGCAATCTAACAACGAAGTCAAGATTAAAGAACTATCTGGCAAAATCTAGTTCTGAATAAAAGAAAAAGCAATGACTAAGTGTAGCCAATCACATGAAAGCCACTCAAGACGTGGTCAAAACAATCTGTTGAAGTCAATCCGATCATCCGAATGGGTAAGAAAGGTGATTTAAATGGCATTGATTGTGGCATAGCTGTTGGTGCCAGACGGGCCGGTCTGAGTTTTTCAGAAGCTGCTGATCTGGAGGGATTTTTAATGCACAACCATCTCAGAGAGTGGGCCAAAAAAGAGAAAACATCCAGTGAACAGCAGTTTTGTGGGCAAAAAATGCCTTATTGATGCCAGAGGTCAGAGGAGAATGGTCAGACTGGTTTGAGATGATAGAAGGCAACAGTAACTCAGATAACCACTCATTACAACCGGGGTCTGCAGAAACACACTGAAACTTGAAGCAGATGGGCTACAAATGTAATGCAAGGCAAAGGCGTTCCCAGCACGAAACGGCCACTGCCGATGCAGCTGACTGACATCCTGTACTTACAGGGCTCGACATTAACTTTTTTACTTGGTAGCACTGGTGCTCCCAACTTCAAGAATTTAGGAGCACCACAAATGTTTTAGGAGCACCCACTGAATATTGAGCAGCAACACAACCGCCAATTGAGCGGAAGGGCGGGCAACATCCTTCCTGATGATTAAAAGCTTCATCAATTAAACCTGATCCTTAAGCTGCAGTGCTTTGTTTTTTATACATGCAAGATGAGAAGAAAATGTTATTTAAACTTTTCTCGAAACAGTTCCCCTCAGAAATACATTCATATAGACCCCCACTCCCAATTCAATATTTAGGATTTCCTTTCTATATTTTGCATAGTGAACGTTGAGCTTGCTCAGGCTGCTACAGTATTTTATGTTCTTTGTGTCCATCTTCAGGGTCTCTGGCTTCTGTTAATGGCTGTTTACAGACTTGGTAATATTTCCACACAAATGAAAATTTGGAAAATGATTTCAATGCAGTTTGTGCAAGTGCGGTCACAAAACCGGTCAGTTCCAAGTAGGGGTGGGCGATATGGCAAAAATATCATATACATTTTTATTTTTTAGACATTTCACGATTTTATCACAGTTCTTTGTCATGTTAGTTTTACCAGTTTGTCTGAGCAGTACTGCCAAACTAATTTCCCTATTATAAAGACAAAGCCTTTCAAGGAAACAAAAATAAATAAGAATGGTGGATATTTAGGCCAAAGCGGGCGAAGATAAAAAATCTTTGTCATTATTTTATCTTTGTTATGAAAAAATAAGAACAAAGATACACATTACAACTACACATAATATACAAACAGTGTTTAATTATCAGGTACAATAGGCATATTTAGTAGAAGCATTCAAGAAATTGAATGAACAATTAAAAAAAATAAAACACTATAGATTGATTCCTATTAAAGTAACTGTATTGTTTTTTTCAGTCAAGAGTAGCGAGTTATGTTTTTCTCTATGGTTTTGTTGTTTTAACATTAAAGAATAAATTCGGTCATCTGTCTGTCGATTCTGTCATAGTGTTTTATATTAATACCATCATTTACTCACTCAAAATTAGTTTTAAACCGGAGTGAGTTTCTTTCTTCTGCTGAACATACATGCTATTTTGAAGAATGTGGAAAACCAAACAGTTGCTGGTCCCCAGTGAGTTCCATAGTATTTTTTTATGTCCTACTATCAAGTGGACCAGCAACTGTTTGGTTACCCACATTCTTTGAAATATCTTCTTTTGTGTTCACCACAAGAAATAAATTAATACAGGTTTGGGACAACATGTCAGTGAGTAAATAATGACAGAAATAAAATTGTAGGGTGAACTATCCCTTTAATGACAGTCGGCTGCATGTTTAGTTTTGTCCCTTTAAGAGCTGCACGCATCTAATATACAGGCACGCTCACCGGTTTAATTTCATTTTAAACATAACCAACTGAGTCTATATATAAACCTTGTGTGTTTTGACAGTATTGGCTCAAAAGATAACTTGGTTGAGTAATCAGGCTTTTTAGTTCGCGCGTTTCGGGTGCACGGGCTCAGAAAAAGCACACTTTAAACCAGCGCGCGAATAAAAAGATTAACCTGCGTTAGCTCCCGGTCACGTGGCACATGCTGTGCAGTAATTCTTGAACGTTTAGCAGAGAACTGTAGAGGTCGCACCACAGCAATTATTTGCACTCGCACAAATGCTCCCAAATATATTTTGGAGTCGCACAGATTACATTTCGGGAGCATATGCGACCAAAATGGTCGCAATTTCGAGCCCTGCGTACTTATGTTGCGTAAAATATAATTTACACCACATATAAATAAAATGTATACAAACTTTATTTCCCAAAAGAGTGCTAAAACCCATGCTCTCAGCAGATGCGCTGTTGACAAGCTCAATCCAGTGGTTAGGTAGAAAAAATAACCCAGCATTTGTTAGAGTGTGACTATCTTTGATAAATGATACTATCGTTTATCACCACAACCCTAGTGTGAACTAGGGTTGTGACGGTGAGGAAATTTTCCCACCGGTTAATTGACCTGATTGTGGGGGGGTCGTTTGAGTTTTCCTCGCTTTCCTTAGGTTTTAAATAGCCTGTAAGCGCCATGCGTGTTTTACCTTGACTTTAATATCAGGGGCAATTCCGCGTCAAGCAGTGTTTAAATAAAATACAAATCAGCATACTGTGGAACCAAATAAATGAGAAACGAATGTTTTTTTTTTTAAACATCACTTAGAACAGGTTGTTTCTCAACCAGGGGGGCGAGAGATAAAACTACAATATAATATATTCACTAATATTATGACTCGCATGTTAAGTCATGTAAAAAAGTATATAGCCTATAAATAAATAACAGTACCACCTCTCTATATATTCTGTGTTTCAGAGAAGCAAAACGTCTCACCGCGCTGTGAATACAGACTGAATCGCGCTCAAAAACTCTGTATGAGCACATGATACGCAAACTACAGCTCTCGGCTGGATAAAAGAAGCCAGTGTTACACTAGTAGACACAAGTTTTGATGGACGACTATTGTAATCAAGGTAAAGATGATTACAGTGACAGGATCGTGCATTAGGCACGTTATGTTATGTTCTGTTATAAATGATGCGCAAACGAACCATGTATGTGCGCTTTCTCGATCACTCTAACATCATATTTCTGCTTGAATACAGCTCAGTATATTCACATAGATGTTTTATAACGGATGCTCACGTATGTTGGAGAGGTTCGTGAGGATCAGTGGTGTTATGTGCATACGGGCATCAGACGCTCCAAACAGCTTGCTTACAGAGGAACTATTTACTGATGGCGTCATGAATAGTGAATAATATTAAACAAATATTGTATTTATTATTATTAAATTAATGCAACAAATACATCCCAACACACCTTTTTAATTATTTATTTTATTTAATATGTCAGACTCAGAAGTCAACATGCTTAAAACGGGCGCTTTTATACATTTCGTTTTGAAACTCTTCCGCATCGTCTTGTCTGTCACCTCACTCTTCTTGTCAGTCATCTCTCTTTAGTGATAAATGAAATCTGATCTGTGATGTAGAGGTCAGCACGGGACTGTTTGAGGTTTTATTCCGCACTCACCCGCTCCCGCGATATATTCACTTGTGTGGCTCAGTGGTAGAGCATTGCGTCAGCAGCGCAAAAGGTTGTGGGTTCGATTCCCAGGGAACACATGTACTAATGAAAACTGTATAACCTGAACAAATCACTGAATGCAATTGTAAGTCGCTTTGGATAAAAGCGTCTGCTAAATGCATAAATGTAAATGTAGTCTGCACAAAATTGTATTTATTTTATTCGTCTTGTCAAGAGTCTTGAATTTATTGACAGAAAAATGTCAATAACATTTTGCTGCTAGCACGGAAATAATACATGCAGCGCGCGCATAACGGTCCGAGTGCAGGCTGTACCGGAGCTCGATAAGAATAAAGCACAGATATGCTGTTCTGAAAGGACGTATGGGAACGGGATATTGTTTGACTGACTGCCTGCTCCCGTTCAAATTGCACCAGACTTACCGACCGTTACCGTGTTGTATTCGGGAAATTAATCCCGCGGCGCAAGAAATCTGGTCGGGACAGCTGCAGCAATGCAGACCTTGACTGCTGTGATGCACGACTCTCGTTCGGTCGGTGCGTTGCGTTGAGCAGACGCGTTCAGCCTTCATTTTAGTGTCCTCTAACTGAACGAAATTATTTTTATTACTATAAAAGTGTTCCTGTGGCTCAGTGGTTAGAGCATTGCATTAGCAGCGCAAAGGTTGTGGGTTCGATTCCCAGGGAACACATGTACTGACAAAAAATGTATAACCTGAATGCAATTGTAAGTCACTTTGGATAAAAGTGTCTGCTAAATACATAAATAAAAAACTATCTAAAGGACGGTGTGGGACGGTGCCACGGTGAGCAAGTGACGTAACGGTGTTGCGGCATCACCGTCTATAAGTTTTGATCAGCATATCAACATAAATATTTTACATTAAAAAACATTTACCAAAAGTAGTTTAGATAGATATTTTACATACAAACTTACAGATGCCTTGTTAAATTACTGAAATTATAACCTAAAATCTCAAGTACATATTTTACGTCTAAAGTGGTCGACTTAAAGTTAAAACAAAAGAATTTGTCACAACAGACGAGTTTCATGTCTTAGCATAAGGCTGCTCATGAAGTGGAAAGCTGACTAAAAGTCATTTACAAACCAGAAAGGGAACTTGACAGCATTCACGTTAGAGATCGACCGATATATCGGTTTACCGATATTTTTCCCGATATTTAAGCATTTTACCATAATCGGTTATCGGTTAAAAAAAAAAAAATCGGTTTTGAATATTTTGTTTTTTTTTTTACATACATAATTATACAGAGTATAACCAGCAGTGAAATTTTGTTCTCTGCATTTGACCCATCCAAGTGCACACACACACACACACACACACACACCTGGAGCAGTGGACACACACACCTGGAGCAGTGGACACACACACACACACACACAGACACCTGGAGCAGTGGACACACACACACACACACACACACTAGGGGTCGACCGATTATCGGCCTGGCCGATTATCGGCGCCGATATTAAGCATTTTACCGATTATCGATATCGGCCATTTTAAAAACAGATTTGCCGATAAATTTTTTTTTTTTTTTTTTTTTTATGCAAACAAACATACTATTTACAGGTGACATTATTTATTGGTGAATAAATAATACAGGTGAAATTATTTAATGTTTAAATGCAGTATTTGGCTCGATGCAGCCTGTCTGAGCTCAACACTCTGTGAGAGTGAGGCGATCTCTCAATCTCTGAGAGCAATCTCCGCCCACCGCTCATCTGATATGCAGAGAGTCACGAGTCCGACCAATCAACGCAGAAAACTGAAGGCAGTCTCACACCGAGAGCACTTGCTAACTGGAGCTGCGTCAGTGATCACGCATCAGTTGTCTCTCAAAGGTAAAGCAGCAGCAGACGTTGCTGAAGTTGCAAAACACCTCAATATAACCTATGATGTCCGCAATGCGGAAAATGCGGGCGGAATCGCGGAATGCAGTCATATAATGGAATTTACCGTATAACGCGGAGTGTCATGGAATGTGTCGAAGTTTGGATGAATTAATCAAAAGTAGGTCAGTACACTTAAATCGACTCGCGCTATATGGACTAGTATCTATAAATATTAAGCCGCAAAAACACTTTAAATATGAATCCTGCATGTTCTGCATCTCTGTTAATGAATGACACAGACGTGCGGTTTCATTTACTGCACACATACATACTGAAGCGCACGTGACGCTCGCGGTGTTTTCAGCATCTGCCGTCTCACTAAATGAGGACATAAATATATGAACAACATCCCCAGAACTGCTCGGAGAGTCACTTGATGAGCATTTGACCGTTTCATTTGAGTAAAACGATCGTCATATCATATATACATAGGCTACAGAAACTTAAAATGTCCTCATGGCAACCTGTCAAAATATAAGTTCGGTTTAGCCGAATATATTACTGTGGTGCAGTAGAATATACGTAATACAACTACAGCAATTATTACAACTTTTGTTGAGAATAATCACACAATACGTTAAATAAGTTTACTTTAAGTTTTACAAAATGTTTTCAGAATGCTTCTGGGTGATCCCTGCACTTATGTTATTATTAATACTGTTTATTTAATGTTGATGTTATTAACAGTTTTCAGAATTAAAGACATGTTTAAAAGCATTTAAAGAAAGTTTTTTTGTCAGAGCTCTTGTTATTATTAATTTTGGCATTCATTTTCATTTTTACACCAGACACGTATATCGGTTCAAAATATCGGTTATCGGTCTACTTGATCTGTAATAATCGGTATCGGTATCGGCCCTGAAAAACACATATCGGTCGACCCCTAACACACACACACACACACACCTGGAGCAGTGGACACACACACACACTTGGACCAGTGGACACAGACCACACACACACTTGGACCAGTGGACACACACACACACACACACACACCTGGAGCAGTGGACACACACACACACACCTGGAGCAGTGGACACACACACCCACACACACACACACACACACACACACCTGGAGCAGTGGACACACACACACACACACACACACACCCTGGAGCAGTGGACACACACACACACACACACACACACCTGGAGCAGTGGACACACACACACACACACCTGGAGCAGTGGGCACTGTTCACTCAGGAGAAGCTCCAGCACGGCCACCGCATGTAACTTTATACAAGATTCACTCGTTTGAAACACACTAAATCCATTAACATTTACTATAGAACCATTATTTAGCCAATAAACATCTAAATAAATACATCTCTATCTAAATTAATGATTTATTATATCCGCAAGCGATCGCAGTTTGAGTATAGTTCTGTGTAAATAGATAAACCGTTTTCATAATCTATAATGACAAAAACATTTGAATAATTCTAATAAAACATACAGTTAAGAAATGCAATAAAATACGATGTTTTGTTTGTTATAGCTTATTTCAATATTCCAGAGAATATTATTCAGTGAATTATTCTTCACTCTTTAGCCTATTAAACAGCTTATAAACCTAAAAATGTAGTTTAAAATGAAGTTGATATGACTTCTGTCCTTTATGTTCTCCATTTGAACACATTAGACATTATTTTGCTTACTGTTAAATGTTAATATCAGTGTTGCTGATAATGCTTTTTATAAATAAAATGCTTTTATTGTTGTAATTTGAAGATTAAATTGTACATGAAAGAATGTAAATTTTCAACAGTTGTTTGTTGTTGTTAAGATGACTGAAAGTGAAGAATGGACTTACTTCACTCTGTTATTTATGTACTTTATAACAGTAAATTAATATCGGTTCTGAATATTGGTTATCGGGTACATAAACATGCAAATAATCGTTATCGGTATCGGTTATAAAAACTCAATATCGGTCGATCACTAATTCACGTCTTCTGGTCTGAGAAGAACCTCTCTGAACTGTCACTCTACTATCTCTCAAAAACATGCACAGCTTGACCCTTTATCTGCAGGATCACAGGCAACTGCTGCAATGAATTGTTGAGTTAGGAAACGGTCTAGACTTTTGACATTTGAAGAACTTGTGAATCATCATGAGCAAAACAAATCCTGAAATGCATCTGTGCATCAATGCAAGCATAACATTAAGTGAATGATTCATTCCAGCCCACAGTGCAGCAATGTTCAAATCTCGCAATGCACGTAAAAGCTTGCACCACAAAGTTGAAGGGTATTACACCTGGATACAAGGCGTAGATCTGAAACTCAGCGCTGGTCTGTTCTGTCTTCTTGTAAATAAATATTAACATATTCATCATTTAGCAACAGAACGAGTCACACTTTACAGGTTTAAAAAAACCTGCACACAGATAAAGTTGAAGCCAATTTGCAAACATCCTGTCTCAGAACCTCGCCAAAAATGCATTACCATGCAATCGCCTTTCAATACATTGATGAAAACTGTGTAATGCAATTTGAAGAGCCCTTTAAAAGCTTCAGTGAATTTCTAATCATTGCTTAATGTGTATATGATCTGTTGGTCTTAGACAGTCATTTACAGACTGATGCAATCAGACCCTGTCATAAGGGTACGAGAGAGGAGAAGCCTTGTGTAAGACCGCCAGTCACACATGAAGGTATAAAAAATACTAAATAAATATTTCATCAAATGTATTTACACAAAGCTTAGTCTAGATGATGCAAAGAATAACAAATAAAACACATATACGTGTGTGTGTGTGGGGGGGGGGGGTGTGTGTGTGTAGTGTGTGTGTGTGTGTTTCCTGTTGCTCCGTGGTCAAGCATTGTGTTAGCAGCGCAAAAGTTTGAGGGTTCAATTCCCAGGGAACACATACTGACAAATAAATGTATAACCTAAATGTACTGTAAGTCGCTTTGTATAAAAGCGTCTGCTAAATGCATAAATGTAAATATATATATGGTGTATATAGGGCAGGGTTCCTCAATCTTTCCCTGGAGGGCAATCTGCAGCACAGTTTAGCTCCAACCCTGATCAAACTAACCTACCTGTGATTTTCTAACGATCTTGAAGACTCTGATTAGCACGCTCAGGTGTGTTTAATTAGGGTTAGATAACTCTGCAGGACTGGGCCAGATTTGAGGATGCCTGATATAGGGTAACCTAAAAAGTTGCTTAATGTAGTACCGTCTGAATAAACTTGACTAGATACAGTAATACTACTTCCTCCGCAAACTCAGAAGAGCCAGAGCCCCGGCCCCCATCATGTGCACTTTCTACAGAGGCACCATCGAGAGCATCCTGACTAGCTGCATCACTGTGTGGTATGGCGCCTGCAACGCGTCCTGCCGCAAGTCCGTTCAACGGATAGTGAGAGCAGCTGAGAAGATCGTTGGTGTCTCTCTCCCCTCCCTCCAGGACATCTACAGCACCCGTCTCACCCGCAAAGCCCTCAGCATTGCAGGTGATCCCACCCACCCGACACACAGCTTCTTCAGTCTGATGCCATCAGGGAGGAGACTGCGGAGTCTCCAGGCGAGGACCAGCAGACTGAAGGACAGCTTCATCCATCAGGCTGTCAGGAAGCTGAACTGCCTCCCGTCCTTGCCCCCCCTTTTACCCCACGCAACACTGAACTCTGACACTACGACCCCCCCAGCTCCCCCCCCAGGGTCCCCCCACCCCCCAGGACCCCCCCCCCCTTACAACTGTGACCCGCACCAGTCACTTTGTGCAGCACTGGAATGATCTCCACCTCATCCAGCACTGTCTGTAATCTACCTCTTCTGAAAGTCTGATAAAAGACTGTTCTTTTTCTTGCACTACTCGCATCTGCAGTTTTGTTTTTTTAACTGGTTTGCACTCTATCTGCCATGTGCCTTATGTCACTTTATCTCTTTTTAATTTTTTTATTGTTCTACAATGTCCTCATTTGTATATCTGTATAGTTTGTATGTACACATGGTTAAACTGTATTTATCTGTATTTGAACGTCTACTGTCAGTGTTTAATGTTAACTGTATGCACCAAGGGTCTGAGAGTAACGCAATTTCAATTCTCTGTATGTATGTACTGTACATGTGGAAGAATTGACAATAAAACTTTACTTGACTTGACTTGACTAAATAACAATACAGTAGCTCAGAATTGTACAGGTGTCTGTCATACAGTAAGAATTATTATAGCACATTGTTGATGACTACACATACAAATAACAGAATTACACTGCTAAATAATAGTAATTGTGATGATGATGATGATGATAATAGTAATAAATCAACTTTACTTTTAAAGAGTTACAAACCTTATAATTACATTTTACCAAACATATTTCTATTTGCGGCAACTGATGGTGGCTATTTGTAGTTCACCATCTTGTACATTTGCCTTGCAAATTGCCACTGTCAGTAATATATACATATATGATAAGGAGTTTTCCAGGCTTTAACCAGCTGGGATGCAGGTCTTGGTTCTTTTAGGGAGGTTCTAGCTAAACCAGCAGGTAGATGAAAGTCTCTTGGCCAGGCTGGGAGTCGGGGGCGTGTCTAGAGGGGTGGCACCGGCCCCCCTCTAATGGCGCTTTTCCACTGCATGGTACGGCATGGTACGGTTCACTTTTGGGGGGTTTTCCACTGAGTACTGTACCTGGTACTTTTTTAGTACCACCTCAGCCGAGGTTCCAAGCGATCCGTACCGTTACCAAAACGTGACGTGTAAACTCTGCTGATCACTGATTGGCCGGAGAAATCGTCATTACTGCGTCATTGAACTTGCGACTGAGACCCATAGACCCGCTAGATTTAAATCAGCACAGCCAGCGACGGAGCGGATGCAGCTTTTGTTTGAACAAGCGCACGTTTTAGTATCAACCACAAATTATCTGTTTCGTTGTCTGTTGAGGAGTTCAGACGTTCCTCTCGTTGATAGCCGAGGAGCGGATCCAGTGAGAGCTTGATGGCACGACGCCGAAGGAAAAAGCCGTATGTATATACTTTTGAACTTGCTATATTTTCAGAGTATGTCTTCTGTTTATATTTTTACCTTTGTATCTGTGTTTTGCTTCAATTAAAAACAATCTGATCGAATAAGTGTACCTCCAGACTATATTAAATATGTATTATTGTATGAGCACGTAATGAACTTCTTGAAAAAGACAAATGATTAATGGCGCGATTATAAAAACCATCACATAAATAAAAAAAACAAGGGATACATTGTACATTTTGAAATATTCAAAAGTTTATTGATAATTCACTTTACAGAACACGCTACATGAATAGTTAACTAATCAAGTAACGCAGCACACCTGCACGAACATCCCTGCCCTCCTCATCTACAGCCCGTGTCACTGCACCACAGTCTCTGCTGCTGAGGGTAAATCACAAGCATTCTCATCGACCTCTCCATTGCTGTTAAACACATCAACATGCCGAGAATGAAGAACACTATTCGTCTCCTTTCTTTGTTGTGAGTTTGTCTGTTTACGATGATGTCACGGCAGTAGAGGCGGCGCAATTATAACGACGCGTGAATAATCCCGCCCACTCTAAAGCGGTACTAAACTGCAGTGGAAACGCAAACTGTACCGTACCGTACCGAGCCGTGCCGTGCCGAACCGTACCGTACCATGCAGTGGAAAAGCGCCATAATATTTGTGTTGCTGTGATGCACCAGCACTGCTTAAAATAGAAATAGTTTATTCCTGTTGTTTCAAAGATGATCAAAAACACTTCCCCAAATAGCTGGCAGTAACGTGGTAAACACTAAAATGTGGGGTTTTAATAATGTTAGCGTTCTGACACTTGGAATTTTTTAATATGCAGAATAGTAAACACCAGTTTTTTTATTGAATGATTATTGAATTATTTGTGTTTGCAATGTCCAAGAACAGCTTCACATTTGAATGATTTTGTCTGTAATCAGATGAGAATACGGCTATTTAAATATAGCCTACTATTTGTGTAATATTGATGATTAAGTTAGAGTTTGTTTTTTTTGACAGAATTTTGTGTAAAGAAAATGAAAAGGGGACAAAAGCAGCAATCCATTGAAGGCTTCTTCAAGAAGAAACCATGTCAAAGACAGGTGGATGCAGTAGGACAGTGCAGGTCAGAGCCAATCCACCCGGCAGGCAGGGCCAAGTTGGAAAGCTAATTACAGACCTGAACCTGGCAGTACAGCTCAGAGCCAACAAGAGAGGGCCAGTGAGGACCACACCAGCAGCCATCTATCTGCAGCAACAGGTGAAAGTCATTTTTTACAAAACGTTCCCTAGACACACTTACTAACACTAGTCTGTTTGGACAGTGAAAGAAGTTGAGAACAAGTCGGTTCAGTTGTTTTTATTTATAAAAAGATATGAGATGTCCAGGCACTTGGGCAGTGCCATTTTTGTCATCCCACTTGTGTTGGGGCACATTACTTTTCCCATTATCCCCCCGCCACCCCATTTAAAAAATCATAGAATCGCCCCAATTGGGAGTCTAGATAAACCAGTGTAACCCAGCAAACCATTTTCTCCAGCATTATATTCTAGTTGTTAAACGTATGAGTAAATGAAAGTGGTAAGTGAAAGTGCCAGGTCCCAACCACTGTTTCCTTTCCTAAAAGCATTCAAAGCTAGACTGGTTTGCTGGTTAGTAGGAATTCAGACACTTTTTTGCTGGAAAGCCACTGTTGTAAATCAGTTACTACCAGCTTAAACCTGTAGATAAAAGCGTCATGTCAACAGAACCAAAACCAAACCAACTAACCAAAAGGTGGGGGTCCTCACCACCTAACGGACAAGCTATTGCACAACTGGAAACAAGAAGCTTAAACTGAATTTCCTCACCCGACATGAGTTCAACAGCCCTTTAAGATAAAGAAAAGCGAAAAGAGGTGTATAGACAAATAACAAAGTAAAGGGAACAAAATACTAAGAAATCATGTATGCGTAGTTTTCCTAATGTAATGTAAACGGTCTCAAAGCGCAGTGAGCAGCCTACATAGACAGCATGTTTAGGCATCATCAACATGGAGTAGGCAGCGCACTAGGTTTGAAAACTTACTTGATTGAGACTGAAATCAACTCACCAGGATGCACGTATCTAGATATAGTTAAAAGCACAAAGATAGTCCGTAAAGTGAATGTGATTGTCCAGATAGCCCCCCATCGCCCCCAGATCAAGCGCGCTGTACAATCACATCATACGAGCAAAGTTGCGCGCTCACGGGCGTCTTCGCGCTGCAGATGGTGACGCCGTTAGATGACTTCACTGATTTTAGCGTCTCCTTCAAGCGCCCAGAACGAAACAGTCGCTTCTTTTGGCTCCCATTAACATCAGTATCTTTCTCTCGCTGTTTCCACGGGGCTCTTTCCGTAAGTCACATCACTGTATTGCACAGAGTGTACCCATTTACCCACTAAACACCGCCCGACTGCGCATGCGCAAACGGAACCGACAGTAGAGGGCTGTACGGGAAAGTTCAGTCGTTCTTGTAATGATGATGCTGAAAATGTATTTATTCGTTGCGTATTGTTGATGGACACGTTTTTGTTTTGTGAATCGTTTTACGCTATGTAATGGCAGGTTGCACTGTGACAACTTACCCCTGTTATGTTGTCACTGAAGGTTAGCGTGTTTACAAGGTCTTTAATCCTGGGAAACATTTTAAAATTGTGTTTTGTAGCCAAGATGCATAGGTTAAGACAAAATGAACTACTCTGAGAAAACAATAGTTGTAGTGTTAATAGCGTTACACACCACTGAGAAATTGACAACAAAGGGTCACAAACATCAGCAGTTTCCGCTGGAAGAAACCACAATACTGCTGCAAAACTGTTACACCCTGAGAACATAGTTTAGGTCAATTATTCTGCAAAACTGGTAAAAGAAATGTGAGTGGTTTCCATATCCCTGTGAAAGTGGCACATTGTGTTGTTTTGAAACGAGGCAATGCCTCTGTGTTTTATGTTTTTTTTTGTTATCCAATAGTCCATGTTCCACTTAGACTGCCACTGTGTTTGACTCATTTTCCAGGTTGAATAAATATAAGTATTACTTGCTATTTAATAAGCACGGTTAGACACACATAAGATGAGTTTTGTTCTTCAGCAATGCTGCACATTCAGTGTTTGATGCAGTGAATCACAAGAGCAAATTCCAAATCAAGTTTTCATTGTTAAAAGCCTATGAACAGTCACAACAGTAAATGTATTTTAAAGTTGAAGAGTTTCAGAGATGAAGATATTTGCAACTCATGAACAGCTAAAAGTGTCGATGGAGATGTGAAAACATCAGTTGAAAAATTGTATTTTAGTCCAAAAACTGCATCTATCACCATTAAATAAAAAAAAGATAAATTGCCTCTACATTGTTTTAGAGAACCTGAGCATTAACACATTATCAATGTACTGTACATTAAATGTTCCCCAGTAAAGGAATGTCCACATTTCAATAATTCACAAAAAAAACCAATGTGGCGAGAGAAGACTTACCGTGTTCATGTATGATCTC
Source organism: Oxygymnocypris stewartii (assembly GCA_003573665.1). Lineage (NCBI taxonomy): Eukaryota > Metazoa > Chordata > Actinopteri > Cypriniformes > Cyprinidae > Oxygymnocypris > Oxygymnocypris stewartii. The sequence continues at coordinate 12,136 of QVTF01005925.1, read as the reverse complement.
CGCTCTCCTCAACATTCAAACCCTAATATCTGAACTGAAGTGGGGGTTTGGATCATATTGATTTCCTAAGTTAATCATTGAATTGATATGTGAAGGCAAAAAGGACAAAATGCAAATACGGTCCTAAGAGGTATTGCAACATTATTACGCAAGTCGTTCTTGTCAGTCACAGAGAAAACCAATTGCACTTTACAAATAGTATCTAGAGTAAAAGATATGTCTTTAATGCTGTTGTTGGACACTAGAATAATAATAATCGGTCATCTTCAGCGGCTGTGGCTTTTCTTCAATAGGATGGTATTCTGGTAATATCCGACAATCTTGGGTTGCTGAAATTGTTAATTCTCTTACAGTATATTACAGTCTCCATAGAGGAACCTGAATTCTGTGAACTGATCCATCTCTATCTCTCTCTGATTTAATTTGTCTTGTCCTGAGAAACATTCACTGACCATTATGAATTCACTGAATCTAATAATGTCTGGTAAGCTGTTGCCAGCAATCTGTCTAGTCATTCTTAAAGGAATAGTTCACGCCAAAAATGTCCTCACCCTCAGATCATCCAAGATGTGGATGAGTTAGTTTCTTCATCAGATTTGGATAAATGTAGCATTGCATCACTCCTCTGCAGTGAATGGGTGCCGTCAGAATGAGAGTCCAAACAGCTGATAAAAACATCACAATAATCCACAAGCAATCCACACCACTCCAGTCCATCAATCAACAGCTTGAGAAGACAAATGCTGAAACAAATCCATCGTTAAGATGTTTTATTATTATTATAAACCATCCCTTCTAGCTAGTCCATACTCTGTAATGCTTTCTCCATGAAAAAAGTAATCTAGCCTGAACCAGGAGAGAAATATGCAGAGATCAAGCACCGTTTAAAAGCAAAACACTTCTACACAAATATGTGGCTGGAGTTTGATGTGAGAGGACATCAGGAGATGGAAGTTTTCACTGGCGTTATTATCGATTATGGACTCGTATTTTGACCAGAACCAATATTTTGCAGTTAAAAGGTCATGATGGATTTGTTTATTTTGTCTGCTCAAGATGTTAACTGATGGACTGGAGCGGTGTGGATTATTGTGATGTTTCTATCAGCTGTTTGGACTCTCGTTCTGACGGCACCCATTCACTGCGGGGCATCCATTGCAGAGCAAGTGATGTACTGCAACGTTTCTCCAAATCTGATGAAGAAATTAACGCATCTAGATCTTGGATGGCCTGAGGGTGAGCACATTTTCAGCACATTTTAATTTTTAAGTGGATTATTCCTTTAAGAATGACTTTAAAGTAGAAAGATTACTGCCAACAGTTCACCTCTTCATGGTTCACAACTGAAATAATGAGTTTCAGCCAATCCATAATGGTGAGTGGATACAAGAAAATACAATCAGAGAGAGATAGAGATGGATCAATTCACAGAATTCAGGTTCCTCCATGGAGACTGTAATAAGAATTATGTAAGTTAATTAACAATTTCTGCAACCCAAGATGGTTGGATATTACCGGATGCCGTACTGCTGAAGGAGAGCTACAGTAGCTGAAGATGGCCGATTATTCTAGTTCTAGTGTCCAACAACAGCATTAAAGAAATATCTTGAACTCTAGATAATATTTTAATTAATGGAGTTGCGACTGATGAAATGACTTGCGTAATGTTGCCAAACCACCCTGGACAGTATTGCAATTTTTTCTTTCACATATCAATGAAATGATTAACTTAAGAAATCAATCAGAAATCAAACCCCCACTTGAATGTTGAGGAGAGAGGAGATCATACATGATAAACATGGTAAGTCTTCATATTGTTGGATTTGTTTCTTACAAACACAAACGTTTGTCTTCTCAAGGCATTAATTGATGGATTTCTCATTCTGACCCATTCGCTGCTGAGGATCCACTGGTGAGCAAATGATAATGCAGCATTTCTCAAAATCAATTCTGATGAAGAAACAAATCCCCGATAGCAAGCTACCAATGAAACAATGTTGATGCGTCAATGCTAACTAAATTGAATTAACGTTGAAATTATGTTGGTTCCATATTACTATTTTACCCGCAATTAATGTGCAAACAAGGTGAGGTTTCAACAGAAAATCAATTATGTCATTGAATCAATGTCATTAAGTTATGTTGGTTCAATATTACTTTTGCACCCTGTAGTATTTAATATACCAATAAAAACCACTAAATCCTCTAATTTACACCTTCTTCATCCACAAGCAATTAAACATTATAAACCTGCTATTACCTCTTGGCTGCATAGATGTGATCAGAAAATTCAGGACTCCTGTCCCGGTGTCCGTGCTCACTCAGCCAGGTCCGGACTTCTTGAGGCTTGAGAGAGGTTGTTTTCAGGTTCAGATAACAGGTTATCAGAAAGTAATTACTCAGAGACTTATTTTAATAAAACGTTTATGAATCACCTTCGAAATGGTTTTGTTTTCTTAAAAATAATAACAGCAAGCAAAACATAAAAAATAACAGGGAGTACTGTAGTCTTCACCGCGGATTTTCGTCACCGTCACAATCTCTTGCAAAGGCATTTATTGTCCTGCGTCTCATTTGCATTAATTATAATTAAGATACTGAAGAACAAACAGGTGAGGGCATGTTCGAGCTGCATTTGGTGCAGCTGGAGCAGGAGGCCGTGGAGAGACAGATCCACGAGCTGCTTAGGAAGCAGGCCCAGCTGAGGAAACGGAAAGCAACACATCGCAGTATTTTTCAGATTAGACATTCGCAGTATTTTTTCAGATCAGACGTTTGCAGTTTTTTTTCAGATTAGACGTTCACAGTTTTTTTCAGATTAGACGTTCGCAGTATTTTTTCAGATTAGACGTTTGCAGTATTTTTTCAGATTAGACGTTCGCAGTATTTTTTAGATTAGACGTTGTATCCTTCGATGCTGAGAGAAGTTTTGTTGCAGGTAGGCATTGCACTGCAATATTATTTATTTATAATATTATATTTATGATATATATTTTGAATATGCGACATAATGCAAAAAAAAAGATTGCTAAAGTCAACAAATTTTACTAATAAACATCAATCTGTGTGTAAAATTAACATTATAATGCTGCCACCGACCTTACTGAAGTCATTATTACCCTCCCGTAAATTGGCTCTGAATCTAGTAAAAGCGGATTACTCATTAAATATTCATCCATGACATTTAATATTTTGGCTTTCATCACTATACATGTTTATACTTCTTCAGAAAAATCTATTAGAAAATCAAACATTTGAGCCAGGGAAGCTTCTGAAAATTTGACAGAATGATCCCTCTGATTTTTTTATATATATATATATATATATATATTTATATAGCCTAATATATATGAAAACTTCTTTAAATAGGTCAATTCACATTATTTATACCTATTTATAAATTAAAGATACTTATTTATAAGTATCACAAAATGGCTATGTCTGTCACTTTCTCATAAACACAGTGTGTGTGTGTGTGTGGTGTGTGTGTGTGTGTGTGTGTGCGCGTGTATGCATGTGTGTGTTTCAGTGGGAACAGGCTATACTGGCTGAAGATCGGTTACATTCCTCACATTTAATACAGATTCAGGAATGATTAATTATGAAGCAGTAATCAGGGAGCAGGACACAAGGCACGGGATAGGGTTAAGTCCTAGATCAGGTGATGATCCCGTTGACTGCTACTCAATGTCACCATTATCAGGAAGATGCTTGTCATTTATTTAATTGTCCGTTTTTATCTGCCTTCGCCCGTACTAAAGGAAAGAAAGCAGGGTGCTCTGCAGATACAAGGCGTGGGCTGTGTGTTAAATATGATGTTTTGCTCATGTCACTTGCACTTCAAGAAATCTTTTAAATGTTGTTTGAACTTTAATCAGAAAATTCCTAATAAATATTACAAAAGCAATATGTGTGCAATTTTTAAGAATTTAGAAAAATGAATGGTTTATTGAAACACTTAAATAAGTTCAAGTTATTGTATCTTATTAGATTCAGTAAACATAATAATGATACAGTGGGGAAGCATAAATCACATGCAGATCCAAAATGGCGTAAACAAAAACTAAAATTTGTAAATAAATGTTCTAAAATAATGAAGGCCCACCCATAAACCAAGCCAAAACTCAACAATATCTCAATGTCACAGGCTATCTGGGAAATCATCTACATCTTGCACAGCGTACAGGTTCGTTTTTGGGTGAACATTTTCTTTAAAAGTTACAGTTCGAACAAAACATATATATAAAGTCAAGAAACAAAATAAGCATTGTATCAGTCTCTTTCAGAGTGAGTTTAATTCGAAATGCAACATAATCTTGTTTAATCCCCAACAAACCAGCGTTGTTTCTCTCAGATGCTCTGATGCACATCATGCTTTACACTGATTTCAGCCGTTTCAGAAACTGAACCACAAAGGAAAGTCTACAGTATTTCACAATGATCCAAATAAGAGAAAACAGACTGTTTGGGATTTAATGTGTTGAGCTTGAAGCCACATTTGCCAGCGGGGCTTACGACATGTGACATGTTATATGCGAAGAACGTTTAATCATACCTTTGCAGTTCTTTGAGGTGTCCTATTGGTTTACATGGCATGTCCAACTGAGGCGTAAAGCCTTTCTGAAAGCATTGAAATGCCAGTGAAACATCTTAAAATCCATCCATGCATGACAAGCAGAAAACCAGTCCTGAGCTCTCTGTGGTTCATAATATCTGCATATGAGATATGCTATTAATACTGATGTGAATCTACATTATACTGTCAGAGCTGCTTTAATTTCCTTCTGTGCACATGTATGTATGCGTGCGTGGGTGTATGCAAGTGATAATCATTTTAAAATAATATTTTGTTGGGTATATTACATAAGCTCTTCTTCTAATCTGACTTTGACCTAAAATCAGAAAGGGAAACATATTCTCCAGCGGATCTGAGCTCATGTATTATGACTTTCTGTTGCCATCTAGGGCTCATTTCACAAGATTTATATAACACAATATAAATATCTGGGTTGACACCTTCACTATGGAAAACAAAAGGAGTGTAATCCATGCAAAAACCTCATAAATGACACGGATAGTTTTATAAATAATCTTACCGACACCAAACGTTTGAACGGTAGTGTGTGTGTTATATATGTATAAGGCATGGCGGTTAGATGAACCCATTTTGACAGTATTCATCTTTTATTTAATTGTGAGACGTTAGACGGAGATACGGAGTCACGATAAAGCTCGTCTGCTTGGACACCACTTCTTGGAAGTGAGGAATCTTGTCATCGCGGTCAATGCAATGAATGTTAATAGCTTGAGTCTGTTCTCAGCCGTGAGACTGAGATGCACTGCTGGACTTTTCCTTCTCAGACATGTCCTTCAAATCTGTAAAAAAAGGAAAAACTTTGTTGAGGAATCTATATTTTGTTTCCAAATTTGACAAAACATCTACAAATGTCGACCAAAATCAGTGTGGGAAAGACTGAAATATAAACATTCCCGTCTGGTTTACAGAAATGAGGCTTTATCTCTGTTTCATGAAAGTTTTTGGCTGCACAAAAGACAATATGCCAGAAGAGTAACGCACTTCTTCCAGTATAAGAGAACAGAAACGGGGGACATAGGAAAAGACGTTGTGTCAGGTCATGTTTGAATGTGTAAAAGCATGATATTTGAGACCTCAGAAAGAAAAGTGACACTCAGTTAGTGACAGATAACTCAAAGCTTTTGTGTGACATCAGAAGAGCTGTAAAGTGCACAGGAGTTTGAATATGGACTATTTCACGGCACTGTTTTGTCTTGTTTGGAACAGTTTCACCCTTCAATTTCATCAGTGAATGCTAAATATCGCCTTTTGTGAACAGATTAGCATCATAGTGATATTTGTATTAATAATTTGAAAGTTTTTTTTTGTTATGCTGTCTGTTTACATTGGTTAACATTTGAGTGTTATTTAGTTTAGTCTATTTGATGTAACTTTGTTCTTTGGTGAGGTTGTTTTGTGCTCTACTTTATTTCCATTTATTCTCATCTTGTCTACAGGTTGTCTAGTTTTGCAAAGCAGTTGTAATAAAGTGCATTTGCGAGCAACTACAACCTCAACTCACCGGAGCGTCACAGTTCATTTGCACTGCATGCAAAATAATGGCCAGGACAAATTATTTATTAAGACTTTTATTTTGTGTTCTATGGAAAAACAAATGTCACCGAGATTTGGAACAACACGGGATCGAGGGAATGAAGATGGGGGTGTTCTTTTTCTGTGAACAATCGCTTCAAATGTCTTGCTTGATCATCCACACTTAAAACAACATCGAGGCCTAAATTGTTTCATGTATCTGTATTGCATTTAACAACTCCACGTGCATTACAACATTTTCAAATGAACAAAATAATAAACTTAATGTGATGCATATTTGTCAATCATGCAGGAATGGCATGGCATAGTTTATTATTAACTATTTGCATTTATTTGATTGTAATGAAATAATCAAACCTTTAATGCTTTCATTCAAATAGCTTAGAATCAGCATGGATCTGTTCTTTATTAAAAATATATTCAGTTAAAAGTATGCACATGGATACAATATGGAACAAGCAATATTCAGTGTATGAGATCAAAGCTAATTGGATTTATTGATGATAAATATATATATAAACCTGGTTATTGTGTATTTAAAATTATTTCAGTTCATTTGTAATTTGAATGTTTAATTTATGTCCGACTGACAAATGTGTATCACATTAAATATACTAGTTTATGTTAAATATTTGTAAAGTTGGCAATAAATCAAAGCTTATATGAGTATGTTTTACAAGACAATACTATAGCAGTTTTTAGACTTGAACATTTCTAAACTGCGAGTTTTGCAATTGTTTGTGGATTTGTTTATCAATTTCTGCGTGATTTAAATTGTTTTATCCAGTATGCATGGACATTTTAAATGCGATTCAAAGACATAATATATTTTTGAGTGCATTGTGAGATTTGAACCTGCAAACACCAAGAGTCTCCAATACTTGTGTAGATCCAAAATACTCACACTGAAGCACCGCCTTGTAGACTTGAGTGTATCCGAAGTCTTTGCTCGTGTTCAGATCCACAGTGAAGAGGAAGCGCAGTTCGAGCGGGAGCTGTGATCTGGGCATGTTTACTACAACCGGGATGATCCTCTGTGACATGGGCCCTTCAGACAGGGCCTGGTGCATCTGATACGAGCACCAGTCATCCTTCACAAAGTTTGGAGTGAGGAGTAACAGCCAGCAGTGACTGTCCTGCACGGCCTGCAGCAGCTCAGAGGACACGGCGCCTCCTGCTGGACAGTCCCGCTCCTGCAGGTAACACGCAGGCCGTTAGACGGGGCTTCTAGGAAACAGCCCAGACTCTGTGCTAGATCACTGTCCTCATCGCTGTGACACACAAAAACATCATATCTGCGAGAGGAGCGGAAGCGGGTGGAGAGCACGGAGGGCAGGGGCTGATCTGAGGCCGATGGCTTGGCTGGTATGGAGGAAGAGGAGGAGGAAGAGGAGCACACCGAGCTGCTGGTGTTGGAGGAGCACGTCTGAGAACATGGTTTGACTTGGTCCGAATCATTCCTTTGTTTTCCAAAACGCTGACGAAGCCAGCCTGGTGATGCAAAGAAATGCAATATTACAAAGCTAATGCAACATGTGCAGAGCAGTGGGTCTCGAGGAACAAGTTTGAAAACCACTGGTGTACACTACAGAGTTTGATTATTGCATATCAACATATATGTTATTTATATACACAGATAACATTATTATACAGCATCTGATAAGATTATTACATTCACAGTCTTTTACAGTATTATAGTATATTGTTAAACTATTAAAAAAAATGGTGTTTCTGAGTTTTCAATTTAAAATATTACATTTAAATACGTTACATTTTGACTAAACATTTAGACATTTTTGTAGAGCACTTTTTAAGATGGATGGATGCAAAATCTCAAAAGCCATTCACTTCCATTATAAAGCTTGGAAGAGTCTGACATTTTTAATACAACTACGATTGTATTCATCTGAAATAATAATATACATCAAGGATGACTTGAATGTGAGTAAAGCATGGGGTAATTTTCCTGTTTGGGTGAACTATCCCTTTAAATATAAATCAACTGTTGCATTGAAATGGTTTATATTTTGACAAAACATTTAAACCACACTCACTCACACACACACACACACTCACACACACACACACACACACACTCACACACACACACACACACCGATACAGTAGGGCGGTGCAGAGACCTTTGGAGGGGCAGGTGCTCAAAGTATAAAGGGGCACATGAAACACGGGTTTTCAGAGGGCTGTGCTCTTTGCTGTTATGTGCATCGAAACATGCTTCTGTATTGATACAGCAATAAATGCCATGACGTAGGTTTGAAAAGGAAACAGAAAAGACCATTTTAAGTTTAAATCTTAAAGACATGTTTTGCACCTCTTCGTTACTCTGGATGATATGTTAGTATTATCGTTGTTGTTGTTATTGAGTTTACAGGGTATGGTGGTTTTGCTGTTGTAAACACTATGGTTGTTGTTGAATAAAAAAATATTAAAATAGATTTATTATTTAAAATAGAATACTATTCTTATCCGGTTCTGAATTTATTCATTATTTTTTGATACTGATTATAAAAACAGGATTTATGAGTATAATTTGGAGGACGAGAAAATCAGTATAAGCCTGTTTTACCAGGCACTCTACGTTTTTTTTTTAATAAATACCGTAATAATAATAGTTCAAAGTATGAATAGTTTTTAGTCAAATAACATAAAAAAGACAAGACACCTCAATGCGCTTTAAACTTTTTACAATTAAACAGCAAGAACGAAAGAAAACAAGCACCTTTGTTTTTACTGCTGTGTGTAGAACTACGTTAGCTGCACTAGATTTAAATGAAAAGAGACGTGACCTGACGTTTTATTCCTATCCAAAATGAGGAGATGTGAATATCAGGAGAGATGAACTCGTGCAGGGCATGTTTCATTCATACTCGAAGCCAGAGGAAGAAAATATGACGTGCAAGAAATCCCTAATATGGACAAACTCACACAGCAGAAACGTGAAGACAATAAACACACGATTGCCAAAATATATGGTTTATGTGTGTTTTCAAGTTATCTTCAGGTAATAAATAAATAAATAAATAAAATATATGAAAAATGCAGTACTGATTGACATATCATTTAGTATAGAAACTATAAAATATAAGGGAAAAGGGTGTGTGTAGTAGCCTTTATAAACCAATCGTAAACTTGTCATTAGGAAAACATTGAACACAAATATTGTAGCCGTGCTTCCACAGGATACACACAGCAATATAAACTGCAACTGTGCATGATCTCTTCACGCCGTTCTCATCATATAATAATAATTCAATAATATAAGTTTACAAGCACACCACTTACCGGCAGCCGCAGACGTTATTGAAGGAATCATAAAGGTGTCTTAACGTGAGGGGTCGTCCCGGATGAGATCATCAGGTGAAAGGTCATCATGTGGATCATTTCATTTACGACTAAACTATTATTAATTAAGTTTACTAATAGTTAGATTGGGCATGCCTTCAAAAAATGGCATCAAGGGAAAAGGAGCACCCACCGCACCCCCCTCTGCACATGCCTGAGATACACACACAATATTATACTATAAATAAATGCAGCTGTGTGCGTAATGCAGGGATTATTCGTGTTTTATAGTACTTCAGTGATATATTTTCTTGTCAGACATGTATTGTAAAATCTCAGCAGATATTGTTATTTACAGACGTGTGGTAATGTTGTGCAATATCCTGTGTGTGCGGTGATAAATGTCACTGCTCAAGAGTTCATGTAAAATTAGCACCGAGAGAAATGCGATGCTGTTTCAACATAACTGTCGTATATGAATGACAATAAACGCTCATTTGCTTTGAGCCACTGGGGAAAAGATGACAATCTTCTACTTTTAGCTGTCATAATGTCAGTATATTCTTGAAGTTCTGCTTCCACATTAAAACCTTTATTTTGTGTTACATAATTGTGACCCTCTCTGTGAAATCCAGGCTAAAGTCTCAAAATCCAATTATGAGGTAACAAGCATCAAAGTTTGATTTCTACCATTATTTTCACTATAATTTCACTCTTTGATATGACTTTACTCAGTCAATATTAAATATATAAAGGTAAAATCTTTTTACCATGTGAAGAATGATTTTTTATAGAAAAAAGCAAATCACAAAAAAAATATTTTTCACAAGGGTCACAATTGTTCTCCACTTCCTTCGTGTTTGATAGTAACGATGCATCATGAAACTGCAACATAGACTTACCCATAATGCTGCTGATGCGGTTTTCCTCCATTCTTCTCCATCCTTCAAGGATATAAACTACAACCGGCACATACGCAGACGATATTTAAAAATTAATACTATGTCGCACACTATATCTCATATTGTACACACACAAGTAACTTTCAAACAACAGAACAAACCACTGCACGATCAGCTCAAAGTTAATATCGGTTCCACTTTCCCTGGATCACTTTCTGTTTTCATGTCTGGATATTAGTTGATTTGTGCTTTTTATGAAGTAAACTGCAAGCTAATATTATCATTCTATCATATTCAAAGCATGGTTAAGACAGTAAATGCTGTATAGAGTGAGACGATCAGTACTTACAGTGGTTTGTAGTTGAAGGAGGGTGCAGGTCATCCGAGGGCTCTGCTTCAGTGCAAAAGATCAGCATGAGAGGTTTGAGGAAGTCCATGCGATCGGAAGCGATGTGTCATCATGCAAACCAACAGAACGTACGGCCATTCTTACGAAATAATGATAATAAAAAATAGGAAGACCGAAGAATAAGAGGAAGTAAATAAAGAAATGGTGCATTTGGATTCACTATTGACAGTCAGGTCAATGCATGCGATAAATTACTAAAGTAGCGGGTTGACATTTCGTCTGTCTAGTTTGCTGGGATTCCCCTCAGTTACGAGAAATGGGTGCGGTTGAAAACACACAAGTCTAGAAATGATTCAATTGTGGGAAGATTTTGCATGCTCGAAATTAATGTGCTCTCAAAATTCTTTCTGATCTTTTTCATATTATGCCATGGTAGATATTGCTATAATGCCATCATTTTAAGATGTAAGGATGCCTGGTTTGGTGGTTTTGCTTAAAAAGGATTAGAAATTATCTTTAATTATCAATGATTAATTTAAGAAACAAGAGCAAAATTGACACTGAAATACAGAAAAGGTTAATAAAAATAGAGCATATAGATCTTGATCAAGGCAGATTTGAACTAGACAAAAATAATGTATCATTTTCTGGTTATTTATTAGTGTTTATAATTAGTAATTAAGTATTATCAACTGTTAACTAAATATGAATGAAACAAGAAAAATATATGAAAAATTTGATAATTATAATTAGTAATTATGTATGTATGATATATGAATAAGGAATAATCCATGGCTAGCTATGCATTAAACTATTTTAATGCACAATGTGCAAATAACCACAGGAGTGTGTATATATATATATATATATATATATTGATTATAGCAAGCAACATATATAGTGTGAATTCAACATAGGCAAACCATATGGCACAAGCAAATCTGCATGGATGAATTTATTTGATCAAAAATACTTGGAAATATTACAATTTATAAGAACTGTTTACTATTTTAATACAAGCATATTTTTTATTCCTGAAATTCCTGCAGTCAATGTCACATGATCCTTCAGCAATCACTCCAAAATCCTGATTTGCTGCTCAAATATTATTGGTGTTCGATTATCATTAATGGACCATATTACTGTCATAGTTTTTTTATATGTGTATATATATATATATATATATATATATATATATACTTCTTTGTGGCATTTTGCCTTTATTACGACAGGACAGATCAGAACTGATAGAAAGCGAAGTGAAGATGGGGGGTTGTTTGAACTCAGGACACCCGTGGTGCGATGTCGCTGTTTGTCGGCGCGCTGCCCAAAACATTGTGGCCACTTTATATATCGTGTATATAGGCCTACTATTATTTATCTCATATGAGATGCATTTGTTATGCACATCAGTAAAGCACTTTATTGTAGTAGTAGTACAGTGATTATCTC
>QVTF01005924.1:0-28153 GCA_003573665.1 Oxygymnocypris stewartii | reverse complement strand
TTTTAAATATTTTTGTCGTTTTATTATTTTATTTCAGTTTTAGTTTGAGAGATTTTAGTACATCAAGTTAACTAAATGAAAATTAGAAGCTAGCTGAAAATCTTTTTTTTATATTTGATTTTATTATCCAGTTAAAGTTGATTTTAAGTCAAAGTTTTATATGGTTTATGTTTTTGTTTAAACTATAATAACCCTGAACAATACATAATAACACCCATACACAAAATACGTACTCATATTCTAAGGTGCTTTCAAAATAGCAGGGTACAATACTTACCCTTGTTGGACACCATGGGATATTTCTAAACCATGAAACATGAATTGTGATCAACAGCATCACACCATCATCAAAAGAGTGTAAGACTCACTTGAGCTCGACGAGGATGTTCTTCTGCGTGACCTTCCTCTTGCACAGGAAGCCGCTCTTCATCTTCACGCTGTAGTTTGATGTTGTGGAAGCTCACGGTCGCTCCTCGTTTGGGTGATGAAGAAGGGACATTCTGGTGGACACATGTGTCCTGGACTCACTGTTGTTCAGATCTCTGACTCCGGTCATCTGAACAGCCGTGTCTGCCATCACAACCCTGAGGAACAGCAGATGACATGAACTCTGAAATCATTACATCAGAACACACAACATCACGTTTATCTGAAGTTTTGTCTTCATGAAAGAAGTTTCAGTCTGTTTGCAAAAGGAATGTACCTGATCAACTCAATCAACTTTTTCTTTATGGCCAATCAAACAAGAACCGCTTCTAAACAAGTAAAACTGTGTTGAAATGTGCAGAGTTACTATAAAACCATAACGAATTCAATATTTTGCAGTGAAACATAAAATAATATTGAACAAACACAATCTTATTTTGATCATAAAAATGTGTAATAACGATTAATGGATGAATATTGCATGCTGATTCAGAGAAGCTGTATTTACACTCACCTGAAGCAGAGCAGATCTGCAGAGCGCGTGCATGTCTGTGGGTTTTATACAAGTGTGTGTGTGGTGTGTGTGTGTTGTGAATGATGTTTCATAACACACCTCGCGTGTTACAATAACCAGAGTGACTGGAAAGTCTTTGCACATCAGTGTTTATACATGTGAACATCAAAATATCATGCCATTACCACCATTGTACCATGGGGGGGGAGGGGGGGGGTACATTCCTCATGAAATATTTTTTTTATTTATTTATTTATTTAACAAGAATTTCATGATAATACTGTGAATTTTTTATTATCATTATATAGTCTTCAAATGCTATTAAATAACCGAGTCATCATTTGTTTATTAATAGCTAAATGATGATAACAATGACAAATACAAATACATGATTCATAAGTATATTTTCACAAGTTTTCTCAACTAAAATCTAGTTCTTTTTTCGAAATCAGACAAGGACTTCATGGGAAAATGAGAAAATTTTTACTCATCATTAACATCGAATTATTAAAACTGATTAAAATAATTACAGTGATGTTGCGCAGAGAATTACATGAACCAAAGAATAAACCATGCCATTTCTTGAACACAGCATTGAAATAAACTTATGAAACAAAAAGCATTAAATAATGAAACCGCTCGTAAACTTCCTGTTTTTATAAATTTACTTTTCTCCTCCATGCAAATACAACAGCAATGGCTTTTGAAAAAGGAAAAGAGACTTGAAACCACATGATGGTGCAGTGTCTCTCTCTCCTTTGTATTCCTATGCATATACAAATTATTTTACTAGATAGGCTAGTCTGAATTATTTTGCTAAACATAGAGCAACATACTCTTGGCAAGCAACCGTTGTGTCTCTCTCCGTAAGGTTTTACATTAGTGCAAGCTTCAGTCCTGTCTCTCTTTATCTGTGGCCACACACCACACATAAGAGAGTCCCCCGCCCACACACGCATGAGGAAAAGAAAGAAACGAAACTAAACTGTTTGTAGAGCCTCCCTTTAACACCACTCTTGTTCTCCTTTGTCTTCATGGCAAATGGCAGATGAACAGGACTCACGCGGTGCTCCGTTTGCCTCCAGGACCTGCAGAAAACAGCTGCCCTCGGTGTAAACAGAATTCCTCGTGTGGGACAGATCTGGAAGAATACGAGTCTCCAGCTGCAGATCTAGACGAAACATGGGATCCATTTGCAGATCTGAAAGAATACGAGGCTCCAGCTGTAGATCCAGAAGAATACAATGCTCCTAGTGCAATCCAGAAGAATACAATGCTCCTAGTGCAGATCCAGAAGAATCAATGCTCCTAGTGGCAGATCCAGAAGACAATGCTCCTAGTGCAGATCCAGAAGAATACAATGCTCCTAGTGTATCCGAGAATACAATGCTCCTAGTGTAGATCCAGAAGAATACAATGCTCCTAGTGTAGATCAGAAGAATACAATGCTCCTAGTGCAGATCCAGAAGAATACAATGCTCCTAGTGTAGATCCAGAAGAATACAATGCTCCTAGTGTAGATCCAGAAGAATACAGGCTCCTAATGCAGATCTGGATGATTCCAATGCTTCTGTATCAGATCCGGACGAATCTGTTGCTTGTGTTGCAGAGGCACTGGAGAGGACAGGACTTCAATGGAGCAAGCTGAGGACATGGTGCGACTCTTGCGTGATAGGAAAGAGAAAGCCATCAAGACATGTCTGGTGTTTTGGCGTCTTATTGTGAAACTCACCTCAGGTTGCACAATGAACAATACATGGAAAGCACACTTACTGGTGGATGTCACTGAAGAACTCCAAACACAGATGTGCCCCCAACATCATAAGCTCGAGGTTTACTACTACTCCTACTGCCCGACTGACCCCGCCAGTGTATCTGCTTCCTCTGCATGCTGGACCACCACCACAAAGGACACATGACATGGTCTCTGCTACAGAACGCGCAGAGAAACAGGTAAAGGTGGGCTAGGGTTGGTTTGAGTCCAGTGAGGTTTTTCATTTAAAAAAGGCAATTTATAATTGGTTGGATGAATATGTTTGAGAATAGCCAGCTGCAGTTCGGTTTACAAATGGGATTTTGATGAGGGATTGGTAATGGTCTTGGTTTCACAAACTACAGAGTACAGGTGCTGGTCATATAATTAGAATATCATCAAAAAGTTGATTTATTTCACTAATTCCATTCAAAAAGTGAAACTTGTATAATGTATACATTCATTCCACACAGACTGATATATTTCAAGTGTTTATTTCTTTTAATTTTGATGATTATAACTGACAACTAACGAAAACCCAACAACACCAAACTCAGTATCTCAGAAAATTAGAATATTGTGAAAAGGTTCAATATTGAAGACACCTGGTGCCACACTCTAATCAGCTAATTAACTCAAAACAAGTAAAGACCTTTAAATGGTGTCTCAGTCTAGTTCTGTAGGCTACACAATCATGGGGAAGACTGCTGACTTGACAGTTGTCCAAAAGACGACCATTGACACCTTGCACAAGGAGGGCAAGACACAAAAGGTCATTGCAAAAGAGGCTGGCTGTTCACAGAGCTCTGTGTCCAAGCACATTAATAGAGAGGCGAAGGGAAGGAAAATATGTGGTAGAAAAAAGTGTACAAGCAATAGGGATAACCGCACCCTGGAGAGGATTGTGAAACAAAACCCATTCAAAAATGTGGGGGAGATTCACAAAGAGTGGACTGCAGCTGGAGTCAGTGCTTCAAGAACCACTACGCATAGACGTATGCAAGACATGGGTTTCAGCTGTCGCATTCCTTGTGTCAAGCCACTCTTGAACAACAGACAGCGTCTGAAGCGTCTCGCCTGGGCTAAAGACAAAAAGGACTGGACTGCTGCTGAGTGGTCCAAAGTTATGTTCTCTGATGAAAGTAAATTTTGCATTTCCTTTGTAAATCAGGGTCTCAGAGTCTGGAGGAAGAGAGGAGAGGCACAGAATCCACGTTGCTTGAGGTTCAGTGTAAAGTTTCCACAGTCAGTGATGGTTTGGGGTGCCATGTCATCTGCTGGTGTTGGTCCACTGTGTTTTCTGAGGTCCAAGGTCAACAGCCATATCCAGGAAGTTTTAGAGCACTTCATGCTTCCTGCTGCTGACCAACTTTATGGAGATGCAGATTTCATTTTCCAACAGGACTTGGCACCTGCACACAGTGCCAAAGCTACCAGTACCTGGTTTAAGGACCATGGTATCCCTGTTCTTAATTGGCCAGCAAACTCACCTGACCTTAACCCCATAGAAAAATCTGAATTTGGGGTTTTCATTAGTTGTCAGTTATAATCATCAAAATTAAAAGAAATAAACACTTGAAATATATCAGTCTGTGTGGAATGAATGTATACATTATACAAGTTTCACTTTTTGAATGGAATTAGTGAAATAATTATCTTCTCTTTTGCTCTCAACGGAGGCGGTCGCATTTTTCTCTCCCCGTCCTCACCCTTACCTTCCCTGCTTTGCTCCCTTGTCTCGTTGAGAGACTCTCTCTGCACTGCTCTCCAAACTAAAAGATTATGGATTTGATCAACTGGTCTCTTAATGCAATTGACACTATCCGAAACTTGGGTTTCGGGGAACCTGACTGCCCTGACGGAACGTTCGCAGCCGGCTATACGATGGACGCGTGGGAGAGGTGGTCGAATCGTGTGTCTTGCGGCTCTTTCCGTGGAGGACATTGAAGATATCTACCTATTCGGAACCATGATAACATGTATTTTGCTGATTGGATTAGGCTTTGCCCTGGGTTATCGAAGAATTCAGAAAACGGGAACAGCTGTCCAAAGCCCCACAAGGCTGCCCGTATGATTGAAGCTGTGGGAAGAGCGGTCAGCATTGAGACTGAGACTATAATCGCAATATGGATTCTATCGTGGAGAAGCTCATGGCTTTACAAAGGAAAAATGATTATATGGAGACCAAAATGGACAGAGAGAGTAGCCTGCAAAATTGGAATGCGTTTACTCGCCCCAAAGACAAAACAATCTTATCTTTTTCTGGCTCCCCTACACAGTGGCCTTGGCAAGGCTGTTGTTGCAATCTACCCCGGGAGAGCAATGCAGTGAGACGCTCTTGCGTTCCTCCCCCACCCTACAGACATTACAGACATTGCCCCTCCCTCGACCACTCGCCTTCGTTCGCTTTGATCCGCCAGCCTGTCAAGCGGGTCTGACCAGCGCCGGATTAGTGGCTGTGGGACCAGATGGCTGCTTGCTGGGCCAGATTCACTTCCCCTGTGGCTATGTCATGGTGTATGTGCTTTTGTGTTGCTGAGGTGTTTTTCCTGTTCTCACACTGTACTCCCCAAGGAGCATAGTCTGGGGGTTATTTTTTTCCCACTTTCCTCATGTCATGCTGTATTTTTCTTCAATTCTACTTGCATTTCACTACTGATTAAACTCTGTATGATTGTGTATGTGACGAATAATAAAGAACCTTGAAGAACCTTGAACCTTGAAATAAATCAACTTTTTATTATATGACCAGCACCTGTAAATGTTGCTCAAATAAGACTTTGTAAGCTCCTCTGAACAAAACCTTAATGATTAAAATCCAGAAAGCCAAACAATACAAGAAGCAATCATGTTTGAAAGGCAGTCAATTAACTGATTGGGTGAATACGTTTGGGAATGTCTCTTTGGTGTTTGGTTCATAAACGGGATTTTGGTTGTTTTCAGTCCATTGAAGTTTTTAATATGCAATGCATAAGTCCTTTTTAAACTCTTTGGGTACATTTGTTTGAGAATAGCCAGTTGAAGTTTGGTTTAAAAATGGGATTTTGATGAGGGATTGGTATGGACTTGGTTCCACAAATAAAGAGTAGATGTTTCTCAAATAAGATTTAGCAAATGCTTCAGAACCAAACCTTAATGATTCAAATCAAGGAAGGATGATGACAATAAGAGAACCAATTGTTATTTTTTGGAATACAGGTTTGAAAGTTAGTCGATTAACTGGTTTGGTGAATATGTTTGGAGAACAGCCAGCTGAAGTTTGATTCAAAATCAGGAATTTGGTGAGAGATTGTTGTTATGGACTTGGTTCCACTACTATAAAGAAGTCTGCAGTCTGGTTCATAAGCAGGATTGTCATTATAAACTTTGTTCCACACTATGCTGGATGTTGATCGAAAAAAAGACTTTGTAAACTCCTCTGAAAAAAGACACACTAATTAGGAGTCAATGAGAATAAGACAAGTTGCCAGGCACAAGAGGTTATGACACCTTAAAATGCAGCTGGTGTCTTTGTTAAACCGCAGTAGTTCTCAGTCACAACAGTAATGCTAAATGCAAAAGACCTGAATTATGTTTTAAAATGACATTGTCTACTAATTCCCAGAGGCAGCTGGAAAAGATCAAGCAGATGGTTACGGATCGAGAGACTGAGCAGAAGGAGATCCAACAGGCATCAGGTAGACTCAGGGTAAGTTTGTGCCTAGAATACATTTCTGAAAACTTTCTCCTATCCCAAACGAATAGGCATAAGCATTGTTGGACTTGCCAAAGTGAGTTGAACCATGAACAATAAAAGATGGGAGAGGGACATTTTGTGCCATTAGTGGTTTAGAAAATGTACACACTTCACCCAAAATAAGAATGAGAACAAGAACAAACTAAGTTTCCACTAACAGAACTTGACTCAAGCCACAGAGGAAGAAGGTGACAGGATCTTCACCGAACTGCTCAGCTTTATTCGGAGAAGCCACACAGAGATAACTACGCTAGTCCAAAGTCAGATGGCCACAGAGTTTAACCGGATTCGGGGACATTTGCAAGATCTGGAACAAGAGATCTCAAAGTTAAAGAGAAAGCAGTCTGAGGTGGAGCAGCTTTCACATACTGATGATCACGTCTATTTCATCCAGGTAAAAACACCACCAGAGCTGAAAACAGACCAAGATATTGTTTGAATAAATGCATTACAATCTTGAAACAAAGCTCGCATTATTCATGATCAACAAATGGTATCGTCAAAGTCTTTCAGCTAATGCTGATGTCTGCTTCAAGCTTAAGACTTGTTATGCGAGTGTTGGTTATTTGATCCCATCACAGAGCAACCCGTTTACTACAATACACTTTGGTTAAACGTGGCTACCAAAATGACTAATTCTTAATCTGTTGTGGATCGCTTTTTTCCTCTGCTTATTATCTCCAAATGTTGTAGGAGGTCCAATCCCGCTGGCCGACTTGTAATGACTTCCAAAGCCTGACAACTAACCCACAGTTCTCTTTTGGAGAAGTGATCCAGTCCCTCACCTCATTAACCGCACATATAAAGGACATTTGGAGACTGGAAACAACCAGGATATTCTCAGCAGGTAAAAAGTGATGGGTGATGAACAAATTTGGTCCACAGAAGTGGTTGCCTTCAAAAAAAAAAGTGTCTAAAGTATGAGACCCGTTTATCACAATAATGTCCTACCTGAACTAGACCATTGTGATCAGAATTTCCAGCCAACCAACAAGTACCACAAGACTGTTTCACTAATGATTGATACAAACCTGTTACTCACTGACTCCCAGAAGTTGCAGAGCAACCAGTCACTGACATACAGTAAGAACTGGTGGATTTCACCTTTAGCTAACTTAATGTACTTCTGTGAAGTGGGCTGAAGTTGAAATAGTTTCATATGGAATCTTTACCTACCTGTAAAGAATCCACCGAAGACCCTAAGAGGATATGATAGAGAAAAAAAATGATATTGGAGGACAAATTGCATTTCAATGCTTGTGTATTCTCTCACAAATGTTTTGCATTCCCCAATAAACTTTGCATCCCCTCACAAAACTCCATGCTAAATTTCAAGGAAATGCTAGTTTTGTTGAGTGACCTCAAAGTATCTCAGGGGAACGAAAAAGCATTGAAATATAATTTGTCCTCTTATCTCATATCATATCCATCTCCGTGTCACTTTAGTAAATTGGTGGGCAAATCTGGCCCTCGAGGGCCACTGTCCTACAGAGTTCAGCTCCAACCCTAACCAAACACCTGAACAACATAACCAAAGTGTTTACTTGAAAGGTATAGAAAGGTGCGTTTGATTAGGGTTGGGGATAAACTCTGCAGGACAGTGTCCTTTGAAGGCCTGAGGGTCTTGGTTTGGGGAAGGGGTCTTAAAACTCGGCCGGTGTCCTGCAGAGTTTAGGTCCAACCCTAATTAAACACCCACTGAACCAGCTAATCAATGTCTTACCAGGTATACTAGAAACTTCCAGACTGGTGTGTTGAGGCAAGTTGGAGCTAAACCCAGGGCTGAGTTTGGAGACCCCTGACTAAAAGGCTCTGTAGTACTCGACAGAACACTTGGGATTTACAAAGTCCTACACGTGTCCAACCTCTTGTGAAAAAGTCTGCAGATTCCCAAATAATCAATCTGTTCTGTCACATCTCACGTCTCTTTAGTGACTGCAGAAAAGATCCTACTGCCACAAGAACCCAAGACGAGGGAGGACTTTATGCAGTGTAAGTGATTCTACTTTTTTTAAACAGACGGCAAACTTGATTATGAAGCCAAAGGTACAATAGGAAAATCCCAATTGCAAAAGAGGCTTAGCCTTAGTACTGGTTAGTTAAAGTTACTTCATTCACATTAAGTTCTGTTTTACATACTAAGACAACTTACCAAGTTGTGAAGACCCAAGTAAAGGTAATTGCACCCGAAATTTTAAAACGTAAAAAAATAAATACAACCTTACGTTGTGTCAATTACTTTTACACACTGCCTCCGAAACTTTCGTTCATCATAAAATAATTCGGATCAGGTTAAATTTTCGGCATTTTCGCATCCGTAGCATGCATTTTTATAGGAAAGGATGAGGAGTCAGTGTGCAATGACCTTAAGTGTGCATACCCTGGTCTTGGGGTAAAGCAGGGCTTTACTTGGGTTTTGCATTTTCACCTTGTTTCTCATTTCCCATCAGTTCTGGTTCCCTTGAGTCTGGACCCAAACACGGCCCACAGGAACCTTCAGTTAACAGAACAGAACCAGGCTGTGTCTTGCTGCATTGAGCCCCAGTCATACCCAGAACATCCGGACCGCTTTGAGTGGTGGGCCCAGGTGCTGAGCAAGGAAGGTCTGACAGGTCGCTGCTACTGGGAGGTGGTCTGGAGCGGACAGTATGGCGTCGACCTCGCAGTGTCCTACAAAGACATCAACAGAACTGGACAAGGAGACGACAGTGGGTTTGGGTACAACAGGCACTCCTGGAGTCTGGACTGTTCCATGTTCAGATACGCACTAGTGCACAACAACGAGGAGACGGAGATCAGTGTACCCCTGTCCCACAGGATCGGGGTGTATCTGGACCACCGGGCAGGACAGCTGTCCTTCTACAGTTGTCTCAGATACCATGATCCTGCTTCACAAAGTCCAGACCAGGTTCACTCAACCTCTTTATCCAGGATTTGGGCTCTTTCAGGACTCAACTGCTAAATTCTGTGAACCCGCAAGAAGGCGGATCAACACAAGTAGTTGATAGACCCAAAAACAACAAAACTTATATAAAAAAAGACACATAAGAACAGCCATGAGGAGAAACCATAGACTATAAAAAAAAAGGACATAGTGTCCGTGATGTGACCCGTAATTTCTGAACAGCATTTTTGAAGCCCAAAGTCGGCCGTCACCATCTTGGCGCCACTCCCAGATAATCAAAAATGGTCAGAGGCGGGACGTGGGCGGTGCTGGTTGCAGAAACCACACCCACCTAGCTCCCAGGGGTGAAAGCAGCGGCAATCCACCTGTTACTCAACTGGCCACGCTCTTAATTATGCAGAACTTTAAATGGATGAGTTATAAAAAAAAATCACCCCCTCACAGTTGTCATGAAGGGCAAAGTTAGCTATATAGGCCAAAATCACTTTTTATACTAGGCTGTAAAAAAAATATCAGCTGTAAAGTTGGGCATTTTAACATGGATGGTCTATGGGATTGACTCAGTTTTGTCTCTAGCAGCTCGTCGATGAATTGTAGTCACTTCTGTGTTATGTTTTCAAGTGAGAGAGCAGGAGGTTGCCGCTTGGGAGAAACAAATATCTCAGCCTGTACCTATACCTGAAAAAATAGATGCTGGCAGTCCTGAATAAATTAAGATGTTCATATCTTGAATCGTCCAGAAAAAAAAAAGAAAATGTAGATAAATCATAGGAGAAAATGGCATCATCAGTAGTTAAAAAAAATAATAATCTGGTAATATTATTTTTTTTTATTGGTAGCTTGATGCTTTAGGGAAACCGTTTGTAAGGTACTTGCACTCGTTCTCCATTTACTTTTGTTTTACATTTAATTTAAAAGCAAAAATGGGTTAGCTTCCCATACGAGAGTGCTTCTGATGTTCAGTTGCGTGATGTCTTTCAATGTTAAATTGAAAATAGGAGGTAGCTTTTCATACAAGGTTCAAAACAAAGTTTTCACTAATGGGAATTTAATTCTTGAAGTTCGCCCAAGAATGAAAATTTTGTCTCATGCCCATGTTGTTCCAAGTCTATATTACTTTTTTCCACAGAATACAAAACAAGATGAACCACAGAGCAGAACGTCACACATGTATATTTTCAAACATCGAGACCAAACAGCACTGAATCGCATGGTCTCGTAAATAAACACAAACCACCAAATTTGAATATGCAGAAGCAAAGATGCAAAACAACTTACATTTGGGTCTGTTTCTCATGCAAAGCATCGTATGGCTTGGAATATAACATCATACACTTATAGTACTTTTATGCTGTCCTTTCATCCGTTTTAGAGCTTGACAACCCCTATGCTCAATAAAGACTTCAACACAGACAAATTTGATCTCAAGGTGCTTTTATTGGTCAGCTATTGAACCCAAAAGAAACTCAAGCAAACCATGCAGCATCTAAAAACAAATAAAAATAATTAGTGGAGACTCAGGTATACCCAGGACTTACTACAGTTCACAAACTTCTTTTTTAACCAACCAACAACCAACGCTTGAAGTCTGGAAAAATGCTCCTACTTTGACACGGTTGCCAGATATTTAGTCACAGATTATTTTTTATCAATGCAGCTGAAGAGAATACCTGCAACTAAAATCATCAGCGGTCATCCGGTCATTCCCGCATCAGGTTATAATAAACACAATAATACAGCTTCTGGTTATTAACTGGTTGTTTTCCAAAACACCTGCAGCATCTGACAAACTACAACTCAATGGGCTTGTGAACTCAGGCCTGTTAACTTATCTAGAGTATTTTCCTATTCACAAACCTTTAAGTCCAGAGTAGGGGAACCAAAGCAGGTGATTTTAACATCAAACCTAAAATAACGGTTCAGTAAAGTCAGATTTGAGCAAGAGACGGAGGCGTTATGAGACTAAATGTGCCTGGGTGAAATACTAAATAAAATAAAAACTACACAATGTTGAAACAACATCGTAAAGCACTCAAAATTCATCCCATGTGAGCGGAAAGGAGACTGTGCACAATTGAATTATTTACAAATATACATTATTCAGTTCCTTTACAATACCTCTCAGAAATTGCAATGAAGGTGATTGGTTTACAATGCCAAATTTCTCTTTATTTGAAGCATTTTTGGATATAGGGAAATCAAATTGCGTCGAAGAGCATCTTGAACCAATCCCGATTAAAGTGCACATGGATGAGAGATGAGAGGGGCATTAGGAGAGAGGTGGAGGGGGTAAAGAGAGATAAATACAGAGAAAAGAGCATCACTCTCCGGATCGACAGCAAGCCCTGAAGCCGCACTGCAGATTCTGACATCCGCTGGCCTTGTCAGCGTGAGGACCTGCAAAACCACAGAGAAATTCAAGTTATAAAGCTCAAAATGAAGAGACGAAGCTTTCAATTCATGTGCTGGAAGGATCAGTTTGAGTAAATGGGTCCAGAGGAGATTTACTAAACCGAACATCTAGAGCTGGATCTAGTGGTGGGTAGAAATCCATAAATGGGGCCGTGGACAGCAGGAATAAACAAAAAAAAACATGCTAAATGTAGATAATAAAACGCAACCAGTCAATGAGCTGCAACACGGTACGTCAGATAAAGACACCGTTCATATGCCATCATACCTGGACTTTGGACTTCGTGCATTACAGTCATTTACATTTAGCAGACTGTTTCAAATACCACATCATACATTTATGTAACAAGAATTCACAAATATTTTTTGTCAGCCAAGCACCTTTAAGCTAAATCTTTTGAGAATTTCTAAGAATGTGTTTTTACACACACACACACACACACACACTAAACAAAATTATAAACGCAACACTTGTTTTTGCCCCCATTTTTCATGAGCTGAACTCAAAGATCTAAGACTTTGTCTATGTACACAAAAGGCCTATTTCTCACAAATATTGTTCACAAATCTGTCTAAATCTGTGTTAGTGAGCACTTCTCCTTTGCCGAGATGATCCATCCACCTCACAGGTGTGGCATATCAAGATGCTGATTAGACAGCATGACAGGTGTGTCTTAGGCTGACCACAATAAAAGGCCACTCTAAAATGTGCAGCTTCAATAAACTCTCTTAATTTTTGAGTTTTATAAGTTAGTAAGGTCGTTGTTAAGTTCAGGTATGGAGTATGATTAAATGATCTAAAATATGGTCATGCAGAATACGGCATTAATATATGCTTCATAAGTACTAATAAACAGCCAATGTACTAGTAATATGTCAATAAGCAACTAGTTAATAGTGAGAATTTGGTCGTTAAAATAAGGTGTTACTCATTATTTCTTATCACTAGGTCGTCAGAAACCCAGCAGCAGTTTGGACATATATTCATGGAGATTGTATGGCGGGACTCTTGTATAAATCACTGCGAGTACGTTCCGTCTGTGTAAGTGTGTGTTACCGTTAATGTTATCGCAGTAGTAAAAGTGCTCAATGTTGAGGGAGGGGCAAATGGACACCAGCTCCTGAAGCCCCGCCCCCGTGATGAGCAGACAGCCGGAGAGATTGAGATGCACCAGCAGAGGGAGTCCTCCACGCTGAGACAGACACCTGCAACACACACAAACAAACCCTCAGACACCGTCTAGATGTGTGTGTGTGATTTCAGAGTAGCATGAGAGCCCAAAAGCATTACTACATTTGACTATTTTTGGCAAACAAAGGGGATTTACTATTAACATTAAAACATAGAAGAAATGTTGTGTGATTATTCCTTAAAAATAAAGTTTAGATAATTTATTATTACTGAACAATAGTAATTTTACCTTCACATTTCTGTGTTCTTCTGTGTTTTACTCAAATCAAAGGGTAAAATGCTTATGAAGTGACTCTCAGAGGCATTTTGGAGACATTGTTCATGTATTTACGTACTCATATGTTGAGAAAACAGGCTGAAATCACCGCGAGCACCACGCTTTAGTGTGTGTGTAGTAAACAAAACCACGCATCTGCACCATGCATTCATACCGAGACACAGAACATGCATCTTTTTGCAGCTTAATATTTACAGATACTAGTCCATATCGTGATTTGAATTAAGTGTAATGACCTACTTTTGATTAATTCATTTAAAGTTTGATAAATTCCGTGACATTCCGCGTTAAACTGTAAATTCCGTATTTATGGCGGGATTCCACGATTCTCGCCATAAATCGCAGAAACTATAGGTCTCTCTCTCTCTCTCTCTCATACATATATATATATAAATATAAATAAAACGGACCTAAATATTTGCATGGGAAATCTGATAATTTCGACTTCACTGAGAACTTGATTACATTTCATTTTAATTTAAGTTAACTTTAACTTCCTTTTAAATAACGGAATGTATTTAATAGCATATTTGCTTTCACTGACGTATTTAATTTGTTTAAAGAATCATGAAATGTCTCAGGTATTTCCACTGACTGAAACTGTGGCCTTATGAGAACAAATCGCTTACGAGAGAGTATTTATTTCGTACCTCAGGCCGAGATCCGTGATCTGATAGCATCCAGACAGGCTGAGGAACCTGAGTGGCCGATAGGCTCCTGATTGGTCAGTCCTGTTGTGATGCTCGGGGCAAGATTCACCCTCAAACGAGCATTTAGTCCGAAACTCAACACTGCCTCTGGTGGCCTTGAGGTCACAGTGCGCTTCTCTAACAGTCCAGAGCGCCATGTCAGCGGTGCAGCAGGTGGAGTGACCACAAAGGGCCTCGCCCATAGAGCCGTACTGCCAGTGGGAGGAGCTTATACCAGTCCTGAAGCTCCGCCTCTGGCTCCTCCTACAGCAGCATGAGCTGCCGCCTCCCTGCGGCTCTAAAATGCAGCCACGCCCACTTTCCTGTGCAGACATGCCCTCTCGTCTGCTCCAATCGGCCGCATCCTCAATGTCGAGTTTGGCCGGGTCGAGAACCCAGATGTGGGCAGGGCTACAGCCGGAGCCACGCCCACCGGGTCTCCGCTTGAAAATGAGATCCTGGCAGCAGAGTCCCATTGGTGGGAGGGAACACTCGTTCTGGAATTTAATGGGAGAGGGCGGGGCTTTCAGCAGCTTGGCTCCGCGATCCGGGCAGGACGATGTTAAGTCGCCCAATCCCAGCGACAGGATCTTTAGTGTGCGGTCTGTGATTTTGTCACATCCTGAGAGATCCAGCTGCTCCAGAGTACGACACGCCCCAAACTCCGCCCAGCTGCGGAAAAAAACAAACAAAAAAGGAAAATTTGTAATATTCTCGATTGCAAATGGGCAGTATTGGGAAGGTTACCATATTTAAAATGTAATAAGTAGTGTAACTTTTTCAATTTACGTTATTAAAATAATGTAACCGATTACATTTCTGTTGTTTTCAACAGTTAATAATTTTCAATTACGGTCAAAATCTTTCATCACTTGAATTGAGATTATAATAATTCAATTATAACGCACAGCCACCATGAAACAGACTTTAGCACTTCTTTTTACTTTGAGGTTAAATACAGATTTAAAACCATAACAGGAAATAGTTTAAGAGATATGATACTCTTTTTTGAAATCAAATCTTTGCATAGCTGTGACAAGAAACACTGGCATCTAACAATCTTAATCTTAAAAATAAGGCATTTACATAAACCTAAATAAGAAATTAAACAGTGATAGAATATGCATGCATCCTATTCGGTCTCCTAAACATAAGCGTCTCATATTTTAAAGCAGTCGATGCAATTTATGAAAGAAGTTAATTAAATCTGTATGCAAGTGTGTGGGTGAAAAACGTCAGATGTAACCCCCTTTTTAATAATTTTCATAACTGTAATTGAATTACACATTCTTTTCTCAGTAACTGATTACGATTACTTAGTAATTCAATTACAAAACACTCCAAATAGGCTCCATAAAATCAACAAATCCCCAGACGAGTGTGTTTAGGAAAAGCGCCGACCTGTCGAAGGCCGAGTCGGAGACGTCCGTCTGCGTGAGATCCAGGTGAGTCAGGTTTGGACACAAACGGAGGATCTGTCGCACCTGGAACGAGAAATCAGGGCTTTTAATTACTTATTTAAATGGCCTAACAGCATCAAGGAATACATTATAAAAAAAAAAATACTATATACAATTACATTTATATTCAAATGATAAGAACAACTAAATCGTTTACCAGGACCAGGAAAATATGCTTAATAGTCAAAGTTATTTTACAAAAATGCAATATAATAACTACATTTCATAAACAATATAATATAATAATACAGTAGAAAATTAAATATTAGATTATACAATATTGTTATAATATGTTAAGTTACACTTTATTTGTTAAACCTTGCTACATGTGACCCTGGAGCACAAGTCGCTGGGATATATTTGTAGCAATAGCCAACGATACACTGTATGGGTCAAAATTATAGATTTTTTTTTATGCCAAAAATCTTTAGGATATTAAATAAAGATCATGTTCCATGAAGATATTTTGTAAATTATAACCAAAAATATATTAAAATGTCATTTTTGATTAGTAATATACATTGCTAAGAACTTCATTTGGACAACTTTAAAGGCGAGTTTCTCAATATTTAGATTTATTTTTGCACCCTCAGATTTTCAAATAGTTGTAATGGTTCCAAATATTGTCCGATCATAACAAGAATATTTATTCAGCTTTCAGATGATGTATACATCTCAATTTCGAAAAATGCACCCTTGTGGCTGGTTTTGTGGTCCAGGGTCACACATATGGCCCTGAATAAGCGTTTTATAAAGGCAATGATCCCCGTGAAGCCGTGGTTTATAGTGAATTTATAACAGCTCTGAGGGGGTTTAAGGAACTCCGCTTCACGTCATGCCTAACAACGCCTCAGCGGTTATGAATTCACTGTAAACCATGGTTTCACGGGGATTATTGCTTTATTCTACATTGTCTTTTATTGTTGCTTGAATTTAATTGAGCCTCTAATTTGACGCTAATTTGAAAGTGAAAGTAAACCGGTGGGAAAATTTCTTCACCGTCACAACCCTACTTTAGGCCTTAGAAAAAACCCACATATACATCTGAAATCAGGGAAATAACATTTCACCATAGTACAATAATTGCAGACGTACGCACCATCTTGCTGGAGACGGCCGAGCTGTAGGCCAGACTGAGCGAGCGCACAGACGGACCGACGGCGGGCAGCAGGTTCTGGACGATCCCGTCCAGCAGTCTCTTCTCTCTCTGAACCGCACTAATGGCTGGAGACTCCTCCGACGCCGCCTCTGAACACACAGCACAACACACGGCTGAGCTACGGCCTGCGGGATCATGGGAAGGGCAGCTTTGAGTAGGGAGACGACGCGAGGCTTACCCGATTCATCCACATCTGCGTCCTCGTCCCACTCCTGATAGGCTCGTCCCTCGTCCTGCAGACTCTTCACCCAATCCTCATCCGGCTCCAGGTCCGACTCGCCCGGAGGACCGCAGTAATAGTCACCTACACACACACACACACACACACAACACACACACCACACACACACACACACACCACACACACAGACAGACACACACACACAGACAGACAGACATACAGACACACAGACAGACAGACACACACACACACAGACAGACACCACACACACACACACATACACACACAGACAGACAGACATACAGACAGACACACAGAGAAGAGACACACACACACAGACAGACAGACAGACAGACAGACACACACACACACACACAGAGAGACACACACACAGAGACAGACAGA
Source organism: Oxygymnocypris stewartii (assembly GCA_003573665.1). Classification (NCBI taxonomy): domain Eukaryota; kingdom Metazoa; phylum Chordata; class Actinopteri; order Cypriniformes; family Cyprinidae; genus Oxygymnocypris; species Oxygymnocypris stewartii. Next base: position 11,044 of record QVTF01005924.1, on the reverse strand, counting down.
CAGACAGACACAGACACACAGACAGACACACACACACACACAGAGAGACACACACAGAGAGACAGACAGACAGACAGACACAGACACACAGACAGACAACACACACACACAGAGACAGACACAGAGAGACACACACACACAGACTTAAATTACAAAACTCATCAGATCACACTGTGTGGGATACTGTGTCCCACAATGCAATGTACAATACACAAAAACATTAACAGTATTAAGTAAAGTTATATTTAAAAAATATATATATAGATTATTTTTTTAATAACTATTAAAATAATACTACAAAATGTAACAAAGTGAAATGAATTCAAAATAGACCCTATTTATTTGTATGATGTTGTTACTGGTCCTTCTGTGATCGAGCTGGTCAAATATGGCTTGAATAATTATTTTGGTCAATATTGAGAAATTCATCGGTTACAATATTTTTTTTAATGCTTATCAAATTCTATATTCATGGCAAAAAAAGACAGAATAAACTTAGAATACTAACATAATAATACAAAACATAATAGAATATACAATTAAAGTTCTTTCAAAATGACAATAACTACATAAACTACTTTTAAAATACATAAATATAATAAATACATAAATATAATTGTATATAATCATATGAATACAATATTCATAATTTTATATAATTACTCACTGACTTTGAAAGCATCATGCATCTATTGAGCTTTAAAATAAAACTCTTTTTAACAGTGGGTTTATTACAATACATTCATATAATTAAATTATTATAATATAATATTTTTTGAATTTGAATATTTATAATTTAATATAATTAGTCACGGAAAGCATCATGATATAATTCAATTGAAACAATTAAAAATAGGTTAAAAATAAATCAATTAAATACATAGAAATCATAGATAATATTTTAATATATGTGACCATTTCTGTGAAATCCAGGCTAAAGTCTCAATCTAATTATGAGATAACAAGCATCAAAGTTGGATTTCAATCATTAATTCCACTATAATTTCAATCTTTGACATGACCTTACTCAGTCAGTTTTAAAGATATGAAGGTTCACAGAATGTTCTTTACCATATGAAGGATGATTAACAGTAAATCACAAAAAAAATGGACTTTAGCTGGGTTTTCACAGAGTGGGTCACATATATACATATTTAAATAAAGATATAAAAATAGATTGGCTAAAAAGAATTAGATCAAATATGGCGCAATACTCTGGTTGACCAACAGGCTCTCACTTTCACAATCAACACCACTGGACAAAATCAAACCCTGTGTTTCACATTATCAAAGTAAAGCTGGTCCCGACTTCCAACTGTCAGCGTGGCTCTTTTCTAACCCCAGGTTTCTCTGCACTTACTGAAGTTCAATAATAAAGAGATGTAACGCACCTCTAGCCCAGCGGACGGGTACAGGTGCCTCCACAGAGAGCCGGTCTTAGCCACCAGAGCCCAGACGCTGCACACCTGTCCACAGCGGCACAGGTCCTCGGGTCCCAGAAACCTGAAGATCCTCAGCAGCAGCTCCTGCGGCAGTGCCGAGACGCACACGCGCTCGCTGCCCCCTCTGAGGAAGACAAGCCACGGCACAGCTTACACATCACAGCTCACATGATTCACAGCCAGACGGGGAACTTCAGATTTACTTCACATCGAGAAATCATCTGAAGCTGACGCAACCCAGAGCACGTCCAACATCCAATCAATAACACCACAGCCTAGAAAAAACATCAACTACATGTGACCCTGGAGCACAAAACCATTTTATGAAATTGAGATGAAAGCTGAATAAATAATCTCTCCATTGATGTATGGTTTGTTATGATCGGACAATATTTGAAAATCTGGAATCTGAGGGAGCAAAAAAATCTAAATATTGAGAAAATCATCTTTAAAGTTGTTCAAATGAAGTTCTTAATGCATTTTACTAATCAAAAATTAAGTTTAGATATATTTACGATAGGAAATGTACTAAATATCTTCATGGAACATGATCTTTATCCTAATGATTTTTGTCATAAAGGAAAAATGTATAATTTTGATCCATACAATGTATTGTTGGTTATTGTTATAAATATAGCTGTGCTGCTTATGATTGCTTTTATGCTCCATATATACACACAGAATACATATGTCTCGGGGGTGCACAATTTGGGGTAAACAAATGTAATTGTAAGTTTTCTGATAAAAAATATCCAGTATTATAATATTTCCATTATGCTAAGGGGAAACTTAATCTGTTTTTTTTTTGTTTTCATCAGATAATATTTCATCAAAAATAAATATGTGTAAACAAACTTTTTTTTAACTCCGAAGGGGGCAACAAAGTGGCATGAAATATATATTTTTTTACTATTTATTATGTTTGTAGTCTTATTGCTCAATTATGGTAAAAATCATAATTATGATTATTCTTGTCAATATTGTAATCATTATTTTATTTAATCATTGCTTTTGGAAACATGCATTTATTTGATCACTTTAAATATAATTCACCTGAAAAAAATTAAGAACTGCAACAAAAATTAGATAACTAAATAAAAAAATACATATTTTATAAAAAATATATTTCATGCAGCTTTGTTGCCCCCTTCTGAGTAAAAAAGTTTTACACACATTTATTTTTGATGAAATATTAATGACAACAAGTGGCATGAAATATTAGTTTTACTATTAATTATGTTTGTAATTTTATTGTTCAATTATGGTAAAAATCATAATTATGATTATTCTTGTCAATATTGTAATCATTATTTTATTTAATCATTGCTTTTGGAAACATGCATTTATTTGATCACTTTAAATATAAATCATATGAAACAAATATTAAAAACAAGACAAAACTAAACAAAATTATGATTACTCTTGTCAATATTGAAATCACGATTTTATTAAATCACTGCTTTTGGAAACATGCATTTTTTGAATTAAATATAATACTGAAAACAAATACAAAATAAATGAGAACTAAATAGAAAATTATAAATAAATTCTATAAATATAATATACATTTAAATAAATCTACAACTTGTAAATGAACATAAATAAGATCAAAATGAATAACGTTTGTTGGGATTGTTTGTAGAGCTTAAAAGAGCCCAAAACGTTTTGATCAAATATCAATATTACTATGAAAAATAGTCATACTGATGATAATAATATTATTAGTAGTATTAAAATTATTGAATTTGATTTTAATGAATAAAAATTCATTAATATTTAAAAAAACAAAAAAATGACTGTCTATAGAAAATATAACTATTGTTATTATCCAGTAGAATGGTTATTATTACTATTATTATAATACAGTAAAACTATGGCTATACTTAATAACTTTTTGTAGAATCTGAACACTTTTGTGGATGTTTGTTTGTTTGTTTATGTTTAACACAATTCCAGCTTCTGTGGATATTTTCATGGCCAGAAATATGGCTGAATTATGTCATGTTTTTAGAACTCATTCCAAACTGTATTTGGCTTAACGTGTTAAAATCTGTTCAAACGAGTTAACTGAATAAATAAAGTTATAACCAGCACAATCTAATAAAGCATTCTTAATGGATGAAGGGATTCGTTGTTGGAGGATCTTCCTCTAATACAGCGGTTCTCAATTCCAGTCCTCTGCATATTTCGTATGTTACTCTTATCGCTTCAGATGTTTGTTCTATTGGAACGCAAGTGCCCTGCGAAGTGGACATCACAGGATATTCCTCCATGATTCCAGTTCGAAGCGAACGTATATATTCCATTCAAAGTGCATTGAAGTGTGCGAGACGTGAATTAAAATTGTATATATTTACAGAGGTATATGATGTCACACTCGTCCGTGCGTGAAGACGTCGTGCAGCGCAAATCCATGAATGAATGTTCAGAAGTGAAGTAAACTTCAGCGGATTTCCCTGCTCAGGGAGTAGGGAGCAATGGACCTGTGTAGGGAGCAATGGACCCCGTGTAGGGAGCAATGGACACCGTGTAGGGAGCAATGGACCCGTGTAGGGAGCAATGGACACCGTGTAGGGAGCAATGGACACCGTGTAGGGAGCAATGGACACCGTGTAGGGAGCAATGGACACCGTGTAGGGAGCAATGGACACCGTGTAGGGAGCAATGGACACCGTGTAGGGAGCAATGGACACCGTGTAGGGAGCAATGGACACCGTGTAGGGAGCAATGGACACCGTGTAGGGAGCAATGGACACCGTGTAGGGAGCAATGGACACCGTGTAGGGAGCAATGGACACCGTGTAGGGAGCAATGGACACCGTGTAGGGAGCAATGGACACCGTGTAGGGAGCAATGGACACCGTGTAGGGAGCAATGGACACTGTGTAGGGAGCAATGGACACTGTGTAGGGAGCATGTCAATCGAACACAGTTCATGCACGGAGCGCACTTCTAACAAGCTGATTATCTGAATCAGGTGTGTTAACAAAGAGAGACATGCAAAATATGCAGATCGGGGGGGCGCGAGGACTGGAATTGAGAACCTCTGCTCTAATAGATCTATTCTATAAACGATCTGGTCCCAGCGGTTAGAACACGTTCCCCTTCTGTGGATGAGTGGTGCTGACTCTCACCGCGCCGGTCTTCTCGTGGTCGGAGTATTTGAAGGCCTTGTGCAGCTCCTCAGCTTGACTCCAGAGACTCAGGCCCTTGAGCACGTCTGCGGCGGAGCTCCACGAGTGCTGCAGCATCACCTGCCGCTTGATGGCCTTCAGCTCCTCGTACGTGAAGTACTCCATCAGCATGGGCTGATACACCTGAGGACACGCAGAAACAGCCCTGACTGATGCACGGCTCTCCGAGCATACACAGAACATGGTCCAGAAACAGCCCTGACTGATACACGGCTCTCCGAGCATACACAGAACATGGTCCAGAAACAGCCCTGACTGATGCACGGCACTTTTCTTTAGTTTTAGTTTTATAAATTGTATTTATTTTAGTAACGTTATTCCAACATACTACATGGAAATGAAATAACATATATATATATTATATATATAATATATGGGCTTAGTGTCATGTTAGAATCATTTTTATACTCATACCTTTTGATGTTTTAATATTTTTATTGTTTTTAGCTTTATTTTTTGTTTTCATTTAAAGTTTAGTTTTGAAATGTTGTTGAATGCATTTGTCATTTTATTTAATTTCTCCATTTTCTTAAATGTGTATATACAGTATTTATAGAGTTTTAACTTATAGTTTTAGTTACTTTTCTTATTTGTAAGTCGCTTTGGATAAAAGCATCCGCTAAATGACTAAAAAGTCAAAGTAAAAAGTAAATTTTGTGCTGAGACAATCTGCTATTAATATACCGAAATACCAAATATATATGTAAATATATCTTATACCATTGATCTATATATTTTCTAACAAAGAGGTTGGGGGGGGGTCGTGGAGCTTTTTGCTATGTTTTGGGGGGGGCCTTACCCCTCTGAAGTTGGGAAGCTCTGATCTAGAGGACAATTATATCGGATATATACTAATAATTACTTTAATGAGGTTTTGAATTGCTAAAAGTGGTATTTATATGTAACAAAAGAGTTTAATTTCAAATAAATGTTCTTTTCTTCATCTGTGAAATCCTGAAATCATAGTTTCCACAAAATATTACTGTTTTCAACACTGATAATATCAGAAATGTTTCTTGAGCAGTAAATCAGTAATTATGATTTCTGAAGATTTTGACACTGAAGGTGTGAGACGATGAAGTAGTAATGATGCTGAAAATACAGATTTCACAGAGAAAACAGCCGTTTTAAATTGCAATATTTCATTTTTTACTGTATTTTCTATCAAATAAATGCAGCCTTGGTGAACAGAAGAGACTTAAGAAATGTAAAAAAATACATATATATATGTTACAGAGCCTAAACTTTGGAAAGTTGGTGTATATTTTAGAAATATATAATTAAAAAGATCTACATATAACTCTTCTCTCTGGTGTATATATATATACAAACATGACGAATACATTTATAATAAAAATGTAAAGGCTCATTATTTTAGCTAAAAGTTTAATTAATAATTGATACTTTAAATAAAATAAATGTATATGCCTATAAAGTAGTTTTAGTATTTTTAACTATTAGTATTATCAAATATTATTAAACAAAATAAACAAGGATTGAGCTTACAGAATCATATATACACCTATAAAGTATTATTTATTGAGATGCTTTAAAAAAAAAAAAAAATCACAAAATAATGAAAAAAAACAATAAAATATAATAAATGAAAATCTAAACCACACACAGGATCCAGCTAATATATGAATGATATGGTACACTAAAGTAATCCTGAGCAATGGGAGTAACACCTGCTGTACTCTGAGTCGTGTATATAACACTGATATCACTGAGAGCAGGGCTGCTGCTGCTGGTGTCTTGCTCTGATGTAATCTGAGTGTGATGATGATGATGATGATGATACGAGTCTCACCTCTTCCTCCTCCTTCATATGAGGAAGGAAGTCCTGAGTGAAGTCCTCCAGCTTCTCCTTCAGCTGCTGCGCGTAATTCAGCTGCTCGTACTCGCTCTGAAACACATCATGAACCAGTCACTTCTTCATAAAGCACGTTCACCTGAGACGAGGATTCACACGCAGACACCGAGAGCTGATTTCAGAACCGCCTGCTGTTTACAGACTCAATCACGTCATCTCCCCCAATGCCCTGTAAATAATCGAGTGGAAAATACCCAAAATTTGCCAATCTTGGCCTGACATGTCGAAATGGACTGTCATCGAAGACAAAACCCTTCTGGATGATTCTGTACGGCAGTTTTGTTTGAATACTTAAATAGAAGGTCATATAAAAGTGTAGTATTTTATCTTGACGCCCGTTTAAAATATACATAATATAGCTTCTTATCATCATTTAAGAAGTTCATCCATTACCTTTTTCCAGCTTTTCTCTGGCTATTATAAACGGCTGTTTTTGCTGCTGCTAAACTTACATTTTTTGAATTTATATATATTTTTTTCTAATGTTTTTTTAAGTTTTAGTATTTTGTTGTTTGCCTCCGAAAACACCAGGGGGCTCCCTTACTCTCAAAGAGGTTTTCATTTTAGTTCATTTTTGAGTTTGGCAAGAGGTTATGAAAACATGAATGATCATTTATTTTATTGCGGTGCGCTGTCACACACTCTGTACGTATTGAAACGTGTTGAAAGCGTACAGAACCGCGGAAGAGATGAGTGCAATTCGAGACGAAGTGAAACACAGACAAATGCATTGCATCCATTCCCCCCCCCCCCTCTCTCTCTCTCTGCGTAGGGCCCCCAGACGTCTAGGATCGGCACTGATTAATATTATGGGTTTAGCTTCATTTAACTAGTGTCCCTGAAGCACAGAAGCAGTCATAAGCAGCGCAGCTATATTTGTAGCAATAGACAACAATACATTGTATGGGTCAAAATTATAGATTTCTCTTTTATGCCAAAAATCATTAGGATATTAGGATCATAATATAATCATATTCCATGAAGATATTTTGTACATTTCCCACCGTAAATATATCAAAACTTAATTTTTGATTAGTAATATGCATTGCTAAGAACTTCATTGAACAACTTTAAAGATGATTTTCTCAAATTTAGATTTTTTTGCACGCTCAGATTCCAGATTTACAAATATTGTCCGATCATAACAAACCATACATCAATGGAAATATTATTCATTCAGCTTTGCATGATGATGCATCCATCTCAATTTCCAAAATTTACCCGTATGACTGGTTTTGTGCTCCAGGGTCACATAAACAAGGTCTTTGTTACGTCAGGTCTGACCACTGAATGTCCACAACAGCATATCAGTAATTATCAGAGTGTCATTCTGCTGCGGCGTAACACACACACATCCCTTGACGCTGCGCAGCCCCTTCTCGAAGAGCGACAGCATCTCGGAGAGCTTGTTATGGCGTGCACGTGACACACACAACACCTTGACGCTGCGCAGCCCCTTCTCGAAGAGCGACAGCATCTCGGAGAGCTTGTTATTGGCGTGCACGTGACACACACACACACACACACACACACACACCACACCTTGACGCTGCGCAGCCCCTTCTCGAAGAGCGACAGCATCTCGGAGAGCTTGTTGTCAGCGTGACACACACACACACATACACACACACACACACACCTTGACGCTGCGCAGCCCCTTCTCGAAGAGCGACAGCATCTCGGAGAGCTTGTTGTCAGCGTGCACGTGACACAGACACACCAGACACACACACACACACACACACCACACACCTTGACGCTGCGCAGCCCCTTCTCGAAGAGCGACAGCATCTCGGAGAGCTTGTTGTCAGCGTGCACGTGACAGACACACACACAGACAGACACCACACAACACACACACACACACACACACAACACCTTGACGCTGCGCAGCCCCTTCTCGAAGAGCGACAGCATCTCGGAGAGCTTGTTATTGGCGTGCACGTGACACACACACACACCACACACAACACACACACACACACACCTTGACGCTGCGCAGCCCCTTCTCGAAGAGCGACAGCATCTCGGAGAGCTTGTTGTCAGCGTGACACACACACACACACACACACACACACACACCTTGACGCTGCGCAGCCCTTCTCGAAGAGCGACAGCATCTCGGAGAGCTTGTTGTCAGCGTGCACGTGATACACGGTCTGACTGCGCTCCTGCAGCAGCTCCATGATGCACTCGTTCTCGATCTGCTCGTGCATCTTGAACTCCTTAAACGTGGCCAGGAGCGACTGCAGAAACGAGCGGAAGTCCCTGTTGTTGGAGAAGTTGGTGTTGGACAGCTGTGGACGGAAACACACAAACATGACATCATAATAATCCAGAACATCTCTCTCATCCGTTTCAGTTACTGACTGGATGCAGGTTTACAGCAGAGATAGACTGATATATCAGGTCTATAAATCAGACGGAGGTATGATGATGAAATTATGATTGTAAAATATCGCCATTACGCTGGCTATCGTCCTTTCTAGACCAGGGCTGTTCAAACGGAGGTCTAGGGATGAAAATAAATCAATAATAAAAAGATGTTATTTACTAACAAACAAACCAACTAAATGAATAAATAAATAGATTAAAATAAACTTTAAAAAAAATCATATACAATGAATAAAACATTACAGAGAGAGCAAAAGTATTATATAAATAAAATATTACATAAAATATAAAAACTTGATTAAAATAAACAATGAAAAAATACATAAAATCTAAATAACTAAAAAATTGATGAATAAATATATATTGAAATAAATATAACATGATTCAGATCGATTTAAAAATGAATTAAAATAAATAAACTTGAATAAAACAGGCAAATAAAATAGACGAATAGTAAAAATTTGAATTTAACTAAAGATTATTCAACTTAAAAATGACAACAAAAACTAAACATTATTCAATTAATAAAAAATATTAACATTTAAAAATTTAAACAAATAAAAAAATGTATCTAACTGAACAATTAAAAAAATAAAAACGTAAACAAATAAATCATATAAAAATTAAATAACATTTTTAAAGATTAAAATAATTTAAATACATTTTAAAATTAAGTAAAATAAATAAAAACTTAAAAAATTTAAAAGAGAAAAAAAGCTCTCTAACAAATTAAATATTGAAAATTATTCAAATACAATAAGAAATATAAAAATATAATCAAGCTAACTAAATAAAAAATGATATAAAAGACTAAAAAAGATAATAGAAAAATCTGATTAAAACAAAAATGGAAATAACTAAAGATACAAAATATCAAAAAAAAAAAAAAAAAATGTTAAAGCTTGACTCAAATAAGAAAAATTATTAAAATCAACAAATTAAAATACAATTAAATACAAAGTACATAACAGTATTGTATTAAATTCCAAATAATATTTCACACATGAAAATATAGCTGCCTTTGTAGGACGGCGGTTCCTCACATGAGGATTATTATATTTATTATGGATCTGTAGCATCGAAACGATTGAAAAAGCTCTGCTCTAGATAACGGCATCAGAGCCGGCCATTACTAACCCCTGTCAGAGGAGCATTAGTGTTATATAACGCTGAATGTGTGTCATACGCTACAAGAATTCAGATACGAGAGTGTGTGTGTGTGTGGTGTCTGTGAGAGAGAGAGAGAGAGAGAGAGAGAGAGAGAGAGAGGAGAGAGAGGAGGAGAGAGAGGAGAGAGAGAGTGCCGTGAGAGAGAGAGAGAGAGAGAGCGAGAGCGCGTGTGTGTGTGTGTTGTGAGAGAGAGAGAGGAAGAGAGAGAGAGGGAGGAGAGAGAGCGTGTGTGTGTGTGTCTGTGAGAGAGAGAGAGAGAGAGCATGTGTGTGTGTGTCTGTGAGAGAGAGAGAGAGAGAGAGAGAGAGATGTGGTGTGTGTGAGAGGAGAGAGAGAGAGATGGGTGTGTGGAGAGAGAGGAGAGAGAGAGAGAGGAGAGAGAGAGAGAGCGTGTGTGTGTTGTTCTGTGAGAGAGAGAGAGAGAGAGAGAGAGAGAGCATGTGTGTGTGTGTCTGTGAGAGAGAGAGAGAGAGAGAGAGAGAGGTGTGTGTGTGTCTGTGAGAGAGAGAGAGACAGAGAGAGTGAGTGAGTGTGTGTGTCTGTGTGAGAGAGAGAGACAGAGAGAGAGACAGTTGGTGTGTGTCTGTAAGAGAGAGAGAGAGAGAGAGGAGAGTGTGTGTGTGTGAGAGAGTGCGAGTGAGAGAATGAGTGAGTGAGTGAGTGTGTGTGGAGAGCGAGAGAGCGAGAGAGCGAGAGAGTGTGTGTGTGTCTGAGAGAGAGAGCGAGCGAGAGAGAGAGTGTGGGTCTGTGTGAGAAAGAGAGAGAGAGAGAGTGTGTGTGTGTGTGTGGATGCACTAAACAACACAACAAACCTACTGACACAGCAAACACACATCTTACATAATCAGGGTGTGTGATGTCCGAACCCAGGTTTTAAAGCCAAACTCACACTCCCTCAAATCCAAAAACCATCAGAACTCATGCAAAACCTGTTTAGAGTAATTAACATAATCAGACTAAATCCGTTTATC